>PVKM010020426.1:0-23370 GCA_004027735.1 Carollia perspicillata | reverse complement strand
CAACTCTTCCCCCTTTCCCCCCCAATACTCTCACCCACTTCCCCTCTGTTTACTGTCAGTTTGTTCCTTATTTCAATGTCTCTGGTTCTACTTTGCTTGCTTGTTTGTTTTATTGATCAGGTTCCCCTTATATGAGAGATCATATGGTATTTGTCTTTCACTGCCTGGCTTATTTCACTTAGCATAATGCTCTCCAGTTCCATCCATGCTGCTGCAAAGGGTAGGAGCTCCTTTTTTCTTTCTGCTGCGTAGTATTCCGTTGTGTAAATGTACCATAATTTTTTGATCCACTCATTTACTGATGAGCACTTAGGTTGCTTCCAGAACTTGGCTATTGTAAATTGTGCTGCTATGAACATTGGGGTCCATAGGTTCTTTTGGATTGGTGTTTCAGGGCTCTTAGGGTATAATCCCAGCTGGGTCAAAAGGCAGCTCCATGTTTAGTTTTCTGAGGAAATTCCATACGGTTTTCCACAGTGGCTGTACCAGTCTGCATTCCCACCAGCAGTGCACTAGGGTTCCCTTTTCCCCACAACCTTGCCAGCACTTGTTGTTTGTTGATTTGTTTATGATGGTCATTTTTACAGGTGTGAAGTGATATCTCATTGTGGTTTTAATTTGCATCTCTCTGATGGCTAGTAATACTGAGCATCCTTTCATATGTTTCTGGGCCCTCTGTATGTCCTCCTTGGAGAAGTGTCTGTTCAAGTCTTTTGCCCATTTTTTTTAATTGGGTTGTTTGTCTTCCTGGAGTGGAGTCATGTGAGTTCTTTATATATTTTGGAGATCAAACCCTTGTTTCAGGTATCATTTGCAAATATATATATTCTCGTACATTTGGTTCCCTTTTCATTTTGCTGATGTTTTTCTTCAGCTGTGCAGAAGCTTTGTATTTTGATGAAGTCCCATTTGTTTATTTCCTTTCTGTCCCTTGCTGTAGTGGACATATTGATGAAAATGTTGCTATGTGGAATATCTGAGATTTTCCTCCCTATGTTCTTCTCTAGGACTTTTATGGTGTTGCGACTTATATTTAAGTCTTTTATCCCTCTTGATTTTATTTTTGTATATGGTGTTAGTTGGTGATTGAGTTTCATTTTTTTGAATGCAGCTGTCCACATCTCCCAGTACCATTTGTTGAAGAGGCTATTTTTACTCCTTCTTATGCTTTTGTCCCCTTTGTCAATGCTAATTAACCATAGAACCTTGGGTTATTTCTGGGCTCTCTATTCTGTTACTTTGATCTATGCGTCTGTTTGTATGCCAGTACCAGACTGTTTTGATTACCATAGCCTTATACTATAGTTTGATGTCAGGTATTGTGATCCATCCTACTTTTTTTCAAAATTGCTACTGTATTTGGGGTTGTTTATAGTTCCATATAAATTTTTGAAATGTTCTATATCTGTGAAATATGTCATTGGTATTTTAACAGGGATTGCTTTCAATCTATACATTGCTTTGGGTTGTATGGCCATTTTGATTATGTTAATCCATCCAATCCATGAACACGGTATATGTTTCCATTTGTTTGTGTCTTCCTTAATTTCTTGCTTCAGTGTTGTATAGTTTTCTGAGTACTGGTCTTTTACCGCCTTGCTTAGGTTTATTCCTAGGTACTTTATTTTTCTTGTTGCTATATCAAATATGATTTTTTCCCTGATTTCTGTTTGCGATATTTCATTTGTGTGCAAAAATGCCTTCAGTTTCTGAATATTGACTTTGTATTCCACTGTTTTGCCCATTTCACTTATTTGGTCAAGTAGTTTTTTGGTAGAGTATAGGATTTTCTATGTACACTATCATGTCATCTAGAAACAATGACAGTTTTGTTTCCTCCTTTCTAGTTTGGATGCCTTTTTTTTTAATTGTCTGATTGCTGTGGCTAGGACTTCTGATGCTGTGTTGAATAGGAGTGGTGAAAGTGGACATCCTTACTCATTCCTGATCTTAGTGGGAAAGCTTTTAGTTTTTGCCCATTGAGTATGGTGTTGGCTGTAGGTTTCTCATATATGGCCTTTATTATGTTGAGGTATTCTCCCTTTACTTCCATTTTGCTGAGCATTTTTATCATAAATGGATACTGTACCTTATCAAATGCTTTTTCTGCATCTGTTGGTATGATCTTGATTTTTGCCTTTCCGTTTGTTTATGTGGTATATTACATTTATTGATTTGTGAATATTGTACCATCCTTATATCCCTGGAATGAATCCCACTCGATCATGGTATATGATCTTTTTAATGTATTGCTGGATGCAATTTTCCAATATTTTGTTGAGGATTTTAGTGTCTATATTCATCAGCAATATTGGCCTGTAGTTTTCTTTCTTTGTAGTGTCTTTATCTGGTTTAGGGATTAGGATGATGCTGGCTTCAGAAAAATAATTTGGGAGTCTTCCTTCTTCTTGGGTTTTTTTGGAAAAGTCTGTTAAAGATGGGGTTAGCCTTTCCTTAAATGCTTTGTAACATTCTCCTGGGAAACTGTCCAGTCCAGGGCTTTTGTGTGCCCGGAGTTTTTCTATTACTGCTCCAATTTCACCAACTTGTTATTGGTCTGTTCAGGCTTTCTGCTTATTATTCATTCAGTTTTGGAAGATTATACTTTTCTAGAAATTTGTCCATTTCACCCAGGTTTTCAATTTTCTTGGCATATAGTCGTTTGTAGTAATTTCTTACAGTCCTTTGTATTTCTGTGGTGTCAGTTGTAATCTCTCCTCTTTCACTTCTGATTTTGTTGATTTGGGTCTTCTCTTTTTTTTCTTGATGAGTCTGCTAAAGGCTTGTCAATTCTATTTATCTTTTCAATGAACCACCTCCTGGATTTATTAATCCTTTGAATTGTTCTTTTAGTCTCTGTGTCATTTAATTCTGCTCTGATCCTGGTTATTTCCTTCCTTTTACTCGCTGCGGACTTTGTTTGTTGTTGTTCCTCCAGTTCTTATAGGTGTAGGGTTAGGTTGTTTGTTTGAAATGTTTCTATCTTTTTTAGGTAGGCCTGTATTGCTATGAACTTCCTTCTCAGAACTGGATTTAAAAAAAAAATTGTGACAATAATTTTGTGATTGTTTATGACTAGAAAGCCATCACTGCTCAGGTAGAAGAGAAGCGTAGGAAGAAGCAGTTGCAAGAAGATCAGAGAAAGAAGGAAGAACAAGAAGAGGAGCTTCGTTTAGCACGGGAACGAGAAGAGATGCAGAAGCAGTATGAGGAAGACGTACTTAAGCAAAAACAAAAGGAAGTGGGTATTCATGTTCTAATTGTAACATTACAGTCACATTTTAGAGTAAAAATGGATGTGTTCTTAAAAACTGTGAAGCTCTATGAGGAAACATTAAAACTTTGCATAAAGTAAGTTGTGAAAGTTAGGGAGGAATTTGGTGGTTTTATTTCAAATGATAATTTCACAAGTGCTACATTGCTTGGGGGTTTTTTTTTTCTGCTTAGATGGAAGTCAAAATGAGTTATTATAGCACAAAACAGCAGTTATCCATGGTCTTGATTTTGACATGTTTTCTAAGCAATGATTATTTATATTAATGAATGTTTTAGAAACGTTAAGAAAAATTATTGGCTTTTCTCTCTGTATCCTCTTGTGAATAGAAGTATATATTTGCAGAGTGATTGACTGGGATTGATAATACAATTTGTTGCTATGCTAGAGGTTTCCTCTGTGCTAAATAAGGTGTTTTAAAAAGAGTAGATGTTTGATTGACTAGGAGCATCCCTAACAGGGGTGTCCAACCTTTTGGTGTCTCTGGGCCACACTGGAAAAAGAGTTGTGTTGGGCCACACGTTAAATACATTGTGACATGTAATCACCAAAAAAATCTTAAAATATTTTAAGTAAATTTATGATTTTATGTTGGGCCACATTCATAGCCATCCTGGGCCACGTGGCCCACTTGCCATGGGTTAGATACCCCTGCTATAGGAGGTATAGATGGTATAGTTTATGTTGGTGTCAAGCTGAACTGACAAAGAACAACTCATACTATCACATCAGTTGCTGAAGATTCTTGAGGTTTACAAAGTAGAATATAGAACACTTCCCCAGGAGTTGGGAGGTAAGACTGAGACCTTTCATTTTCTTGCCTTTTCCATTTGCAACCTTTACTCCAAGATTAGTTGATGAAGGGGCACATGGTCTGGGTTTTGACTTCATTATATTGGATAGGCTGAGCCAACTACTGTGAAATAGCTATATACATGAAAAAAACTCAAAGTATCATTTGTTTGAACTGCAATAAATGGCCACAAACTTTGTGTTTTACCTCTTAGTAATCTATTTTTAATCTTAATAGAAATCTAATGGAATGGACCATTGGTTTAGAAACTTTGAAAGCTTTATTAGTATGAACTTGAATGTAAAAGTGTTCTTATGTATGTGGTCTAATTGAGCTGTAACACAGATTAAACTTCTGGTCAAAATGTTGGAGTAGATAAACACTGTGCTCATTTCCTCCCATGATCACATCCAAATTAAACCTAAACTACACAACAACAGTTATCAATAACTGCCTAAATTCTAGCCAAACAGAAGTCCTATAACTAAGGACATACAGAAGAAGTCAGGTGGAGACTAGTAGGAACAGAGACATGGAATGGGCTCCTCCCATCCGTACATTTGGTGGTTAAAAATTGGGAAGACTGTCTCAGCTGTGGAGGTCCCCCTGAGGAACAAGCATTTCCAGCTCAACACCAGGCTTCCAGCCCACAGTTCCATTGCTGGGAAGAAGTCCCTGTAACTTCTGCTGTGAAACCAGTGGAGATTGTGGTCTGAGACGGAGTGAAGTGGAGGTCTTCTGGAATTGCAGGGCCCAGGATAGAACTGAATTGTCTGGGTTTCAGGCAAGGGCTAGAGGGGCAGCTTTCTCCCAGACAGAAGTGCCAGCAGAAGCCATTATTCATTTCTTGTGCCCAACCCACACCCAGCCTGCAGGATTAAATGGATGCCAGATCTGAATCTCCATCAACCTAACACCATTCACGCTTCCTGGTAAGTCTCTGAGATCCTATCCCACCCAACTTTTGGGCCCACCCAAGTTGCTTCCATTTTCCATGCAAATGGCCTGTGTTGGCTTGTGCTGTGGACTTTCCTAAAATCTCTCAAGGGTTCACAAACTCCAGACAAGTAGCATCTGGCTTCGAAGTGTTCTATACCTGTTGCTAGGCAGCCCCAAGCCAGGCACTAGCAGCAGCCTGCCTCAGTTTGCAGCTTAGCATCTCCCATGCACCTTCACACCCAGCACAAGTTGCAGGCATCTTATACAGTGTCCCTGGGCAGGGCACAATCACTGACCTTCGTCTGTACCAGAGGCCCCAGCACCAACACACCTTGTGGCCAGCTTCAGACTACACCAGAGTGCCCACTCAACCGCCTCCACAAACTATGCACCCAAAGGGCAGACTCTGCAGGCACCAGAGCCCCACTAAAGAGAATCTTGCTTTATGGGGCCAACACCTACACAATACTTCCTCTGCTGTGGGCACGGCCAGTCCTCACAACCAATCAGTGAGCGTCAGTCCCACCAACTGATGAGCCAACAGCAATGAAGGATCAACTACAACAGGAGAATACACCCTACTTACACAGGAGACACACCTGGAGCACCTGGCTCAGGTGAGCGGTAGATTGAGCCACTGGGCCTCATAGGACACCTGCTACATAAGGTCACACTACCAAGACTGGGAGATGTGGCAACTCTACGTAATACATAGAAACAAATGCAGGGAGGCAGCCAAAATGAGAAGACAAAGAAACATGTCCCAAATGAAAGAACAGAACAAAACCACAGATAAAGAATCAAACAAAATGGAGACATGCAATCTATCAGATGCAGAGTTCAAAACACTGGCTATAAGGATGCTCAGTGAAATTCAGGGAAGAATAGATAATCTCAGTGAGAACTCCAACAAAAAGATAGGAAACATAAAAATGGAGGTAGAAAATATAAGAAAGAACCATTCAGAAGTATAGAATAAAATAACTGAAATGAAGAATATAGTAGAGGTAATAACAGTAGATCAGATGAAGCAGAGTACTGAACCTACAATTTGGATGACAAGGTACCAGAAAACATCCAGTCAGAACAGCATAAAGAAAAAAGAATCCAAAAAAATGAAGCTAGTTGAAGGGGCCTGTGGGACAACTTCAAGTGTACTAACATTTGTATCATAGGGATACCAGAACCAAAAGAAAGAGCAAGAAATTTAAAATTAATTTGAAGAAATAATGATGGAAAACTTCTTTGACCTGGTGAAAAATGTGGACATATATGTCTAGGAAGCA
This sequence comes from Carollia perspicillata, assembly GCA_004027735.1. Classification (NCBI taxonomy): domain Eukaryota; kingdom Metazoa; phylum Chordata; class Mammalia; order Chiroptera; family Phyllostomidae; genus Carollia; species Carollia perspicillata. Next base: position 17,078 of record PVKM010020426.1, on the reverse strand, counting down.
CAGAGATTCCTAAGCAAGAATGAACTCAAAGAGCCCATACTAACATACATCATAATTAAAATGTCAAAGGTTAAATATAAAGAGATTTTTAAAAGTATCAAGACAAAAATCAGTTACCTACAAGGGAACTCCCATAAGCCTATCAGCTGATTTCTCAACAGAAACTTGCAGGCCAAAAGGGATTCAAAATATTCAAAGTGGTGAAAAGCAAGGACCTACAACCAAGAATACTCTACCCAGCAAAGCTAACATTTAGAATCAAAGGACAGATAAGGAGCTTCCCAGACAAGAAAAAGCTAAAGGAGTTGATCATCAAACCAGTATTATAAGAAAAGTTAAGGGACTTCATTAAAAAGAAGGAAAGTACAAATATCAAAAATATGAATAATAAAATGTTCATAACTACATACCTACCAATAATTAATTTAAATGCAAATGGATTAAATACTCCAATCAAAAGACATAGGGTGGCTGAATGGAAAAGAAAACAAGATCCATACATATATTACCTACAAGAGACCCACTTCAGATCAAAAGACACAGACTGAAAATAAATGGATAGAAAAAGATATTTCATGCACTTGTATCAGGCAAAGTAGACTATAAAACAAAGACTGTATCAAGATACAAAGAAGGACTCAGCAATTCCATATCTGGGTATTGATCTGAAGAAACTCCAAACACTAATTGAGAAAGTCCTGTGCATCTCCATGTTCATTGCAGCATTATTTACAGTAGCCAAGATATGGAAGCAGCCTACATGTTCATCAATAGGTGAATGTTTAAAAAAGAGGTGGTATGTATATGTACAATGGGTTATTACTTAGCCACAAAGAACAGAATCTTGCCATCTGTGACTACATGGATGGACCTAGAGAGAATTATGTTAAATGAAATGAGTGAGTCAGAGAAAGACAAATACCATGATTTCACTTACATGTGGAATCTGAAAAACAAACAGAATGGAAAGAGATTCAAAGATACAGAGAACATTTTGATGATTTGTCAGATGAGGGAGGGTTGGGTAAAAAGGGGGAAGGGATTAAGATATGCAAATTGTCAGAAAAAGAATCACAGGGATGTAAAGTATAGCATAGGAACTATGGCCAGTAATATTGCAGTAACTATTTTTGGTGTCAGATGGGTTCTATACTTATTGGAATGATCACTTTTTAAGTTATATGAATGTGCAATGACTCTGTTTTACCTGAAACTAATATATTGTAGATCAACTATAATTGAAAAATAAACTATTTATTGAAAAATTAAAATCCCATAAATCAACAACAAAAAAACAAACCTAATAAAAGAATGAGCAAAAGACTAGAACAAATAATTTACCACTTTACAAAAGAAAGCAGCCAATGAATATTTTAAAAGAAGCTTATTCTCATTAGTCATCAGTGAAGTGTAAATTAAAACCACAGTGAAATGCCATTTTTATATCCACCAGAATGGCTAAAATTAAAAAGTGTAGCATTGCACCCTGGCTTGTGTGGCTCAGTGGATTGAATGCCAGCCTGTGAAGTAAAAAGTTGCCAGTTGGATTTCCACTCAGGGCACATGCCTGGGTTGCATGCAGGCCAGGTCACCAGTAGGGAGCACTTGAGAGTCAACTGCATACTGATGTTTCTTTCCCTCTTTTTCTCCCTTTCTTCCCCTCTCTCTAAAAATAATTAAATAAAATCTTTAAAAAAGAAGAATTATTCTGATTAAAAATAATAAGAAGAAAAAGACTGATATTGCTTTAAAAAAGAGATGTTAAAAATGTAAGCTTCAAAAGGGAAGGAATTTGCCCTCAACTGTTTTATTCCTAGTATCTTTTTTAAATATATTTTATTAGTTATGCTATTACAGTTGTCCCATTTCCCTCCTTCATTCCCCTCCACCCTGCACACACCTTCCCACTCACATCCCCCCCTTTAGTTCTTGTCCATGTGTCATAGGTTCTTTAGCTTCTACATTTCCCATACTATTCTTGCCCTCCCCTGTCTATTTTCTACCTACCATCTATGCTGCTTATTCTCTGTACCTTTCCCTCCTCTCTCCTCCTTCCACTCCCCTGTTGCTAACCCTCCATGTGATCTCTTTTTCTGTGGTTCTGTTCCTGTTCTAGTTGTTTGCTTGGTTTGCTTTTGTTTTAGGTGTGGTTGTTAATAACTCTGAGTTTGCTGTCTTTTTACTGTTCATATCATTCATATTTTTTATCTTTTTCTTAGATAAGTCTCTTTAACATATAATAAGGGCTTGGTGATGATGAACTCCTTTATCTGAGAGGCTCTTTATCTGCCCTTCCATTCTAAATGAAAACTTTACTGGATAGAGCAATCTTGGATATAGGTCCTTACCTTTCATGACTTGGACTACTTCTTTCCAGCCCCTTCCCACCTTTAAGGTCTCTTTTGAGAAATCAGCTGACAGACTGATGGGAACTCCTTTGTAGGTAACTGTCCCCTTATCTCTTGCTGCTTCTAGAATTCTCTCCTTCATTTTAATCTTGGCTGATGTAATTATGATGTGCCTTGGTATGGTCCTCCTTGGATCCACCTTCTTTGGGACTCTCTGAGCTTCCTGGACTTCCTGGAAGTCAATTTCCTTTGCCAGATTGGGGAAGTTCTCCTTTATTATTCATTCAAATAAGTTTCCCATTTGTTGTTCTTCCTCTTCTCCTTCTGGTACCCCTATAATTCGGATGTTGGAATGTTTAAAGCTGTCCTGGAGGTTCCTAAGCCTCTCCTCATTATTTTGAATTCTTGTTTCTTCATTCTTTTCTATTTAGTTGTTTCTTTCTCCCTTCTGATCCACTCCTTTGATTTGAGTCCCAGTTTTCTTCCCATCACTATTGGTTCCCTGTGCATTTTCCTTCCTTTCACTTCGTGTAGCCTTCATTTTTTCATCTAATTTGTGACCAAAATCAACCAATTCTGTGAGCATCCTGATCACCAGTGTTTTGAACTGTGCATCTGATAGGTTAGCTATCCCTTGGTTGCTTAAAAGTATTGGCTCTGGGGCTTTGATTTGTTCTTCTGTTTGAGCCATTTTTTGGAGGGCGGTCTGGTCACTCCTGTTATGTAGTAAGGGGTGGGGACTTAGGTGTTCACCAGTGCAGGGCAACCCAGTGCCTGGGTTGTGATGCTGTATGTGGGGGCAGGGTCAGAGAGGGAACAATGGCACTTGCTCTGCTCTCTCTTGGATTTCAGTCCCCTCTGCTGCTTCCCACAAGCTAACTGGACCCTTCTGGGCTGGTTCCCAGGTAGGCGGGCTTGTGTACATTCTAGGACCCTGTGGGTCTCTCCAACAAACTCTCCTGTGAGGCTGGGAGTCTCTCCCAGTGCCTGAACCCCCACAAGTGTTTTCAATCGGTGCTTTTAGGCTTTATTTCCTCCTTCTGGGGCCCTGGGTTGCGCGGCCTGTCTCACTGCCAGTTTTTGCCTGGTTTATCTGCACATGAATGTGTGACCACAGTCTGCTGTCCGGCTTATGGGCCTCACTGGGTCTGCTTGTTGCCTCCCCTCGTCCAGAGTCTGCTAGCCACCATGTGTGCACCCAGGTCACCAACCACTGTTTTTTCCTGCCACAACCCCTCTCTGCCAGCTGCTGACTCCACCCCTCTTACCGGTCTGGATGAATGGCTGTCTTTCATACAGTTCAATTTTCTGTCTGTTGGTTGTTTTTTTGTTTCTAAATTTTTGTTGTCCTTAATTTTGGTTGTGCAAGGAGGCACAGTGTGTCCACCTACGCCTCCATCTTGGCTGAAAGATACTATTCCTAGTATCTTGAATACAGCCTGGCACATAGTAGGAGCTAGGAAAAATATCTACTGAGAGAAAATAGTCAAGTTTGTATGTGTTTGATAATTTATTTAATGAATATTTGCACTTTATTATTAATAGGAAATTATAACTCTCAAGACAAATGAACTGTTCCAGACAATGCAGAGAGCACAGGAGCTGACACAGAGACTGAAACAAGAACAAAGAATTCGAGAATTGGCTCAAAAGGGACATGACACTTCTAGATTGATTAAAAATCTTGGTGGTAAGCACTTAACTAGAATTTTATTTATAATATTTTTAGTTGATTTTAAAATACTTTTTAATACCTTTAACACCCCTATTAACTAAGTATTTTTAAAGGAATTTTAGACCTTGAACTAATAATGCATTTGGGGGTTCGGGGGAATTACCTTAAGAGTACCACTAACTAGTGTTACACTTTTCAGTGTGTTTTCACCTAATTTTATTATTTTGCTCACAGTAGGTAAAATGAATACTTTTGTACCGGTTTTTATGGAGACATCTATTAAGTGGTCTCCCTATATTCAATAAGGGATAATATGAATGAGGGTAACTTTTTGTAAGAAACATTAGGCTAGCCCTTCTGAATATTTTTTCATTGTTAATATTATGATTAGTTAACAGTCTTCTTCATATTTAGTTTCTGCTACTCATAATTTTACTGTTCCTCAACTATCATTTTATCCAATTATTCATTTCTCTTGCCAGTTAATTCAGTACAAGTGGAATTTAATGAATCTACTAACAACATTTCAAATTCAAGACATAGCTTGGATGAAGTCAGTGGTAAAATGAATACATGTATTAGTTCTATGAACTCTTCTAAGAAGGATACTGGTGTGCAAACAGGTATTTGTTTAGAAATTATTATTTGATTTAAAGTTTACTTAAAATTAAGTCAGAATTGGAATCAAATTCGGTTAATTTAAAATTTGAAAATTAAAGGAATTGATGATTTTCAATAAGTTAAAAATTAAAAGGATGTCTTGATTTTTCAATTTTCTATAACAACTCTACTGAGATATAATTCACATAGCATAAAATTAACCCTGTTTACAATTCAGGTTTTTTTATTTTATTTACTTTTTTAAATATTTTATTTATTTATTTTTAGAGAGAGGGGAAGGGAGGTAAAAAGAAAGGGAGAAAAACATCAATATGTGGTTGCCTCTCATGTGACCCCTACTAGGGATCTGGCCTGCAACCCAGGCATGTGCCCTGGCTGGGAATTGAACCAAGAACCCTTTGGTTCACAGGCCAGCACTCAATCCACTGAGCCACACCAGCCAGGGACAGTTCAGTGTTTTTTCAAAGAGTTCAGTTTAGTTTTTATATTCAGAGTTGTACAACCATCATTACAGTGAATTTTAGAACATTTTTATCATTCCAAAAAGAAATCCAGTACCCATCAACAGTCACTCTCCATTTCCTCTCTCTTCTCCATTCCTAGGCAACCACTAATCTACTTTCTGTCTATATATTTGCCTGTTTGAGACATTTCATATAATTGGAATCCTACCCCTTGTGTGTTGTTTTGTGTCTGGATTTTTTTTACTTAGCATTGTATTTTAAGGTTCATCCATGTTGTATCATGTATTAGTACTTCATTTTTATCACTGAATAATATTCATTTTATGGATATCTCACAATTTGTTTATTCCTTCATCATTTAATGCGCATTTGGGTTATTTCTACTTTTTGGCTAACGTGAGTATGCCACTATGAACATTCATGTGCAAATTACTGTGTAGACATAAATTTTCAGATCTCTTGGAAGAAACAAGTAGCATTGCTAAGCCATATAGTAACTATGTTTAGCATTTAGAGGAACTACCAAACTTTTCCAAAGCAGCTGTACCATTTTATATTTCTACCCACAATGTTTGAGTTTTCTGATTACTCTGTATCCTTGTTTACAATTATAATCCTCATGGTTATAAAGTGGCTTCTTGTTGTGGTTTTGATTTGCATTTCCCCAATGACTAATGATGTTGAACGTATTTCCATTGGCTCATTTAAAATTTTTACATAGGGGATAAGGTAATATCCATAGTGGGTACCATTATCATAGGTCTTCATGCTTACTATAAATTCTTTTAGGCCTCCACCTATCTGTCTCAGAAATCTTTTTTTTTCTTTTTTAAAATATTTTATTTATTTATCTCAAGAAGGGAAGGGAAGGAGAGAGGGACAGAAATATCAATGTATGGTTGCCTCTCATGAGTCCCCTGCTGGGAACTGGCCTGCAACCCAGGCATGTGCCCTGACTGGGAATCGAACCACAATCGTTTGGTTTGCAGGCCCGCACTCAATCCACTGAGCTACACCAGCCAGGGCTTCTTTTTTTTTTTTTTTTTTTTTAATAACTTCCAGGCAATCTCTTTACCTTTTCATTTTTCTCATTCGAGGTATGACTGACATGTAACATTAGTTTCAGGTATATAATATCATGATTTAATATTTGTATGTATTTCAAAATAATTACCACAAGAAGTCTAGTGGTAACTATTTAACATTTATCACCATATGGAGTTAACAGTTTTTTTTCTTTTGATGAGAACTTTTAAAAACTACTCTTACCAACTTACAAATATTCAATACAGTATTTTTATTATTACTTGGTATAGCACTTTTATTATTTTGAAACCTCACCCAATTCTATTGATTTTAGAGAGAGAGAGAAAAAAACATCTGTGTTAAAAACATGCATTGGTTGCTTCCCTTATGCACTCTTACCATAAATAGAACCCATAACCTATCTATATGCTCTGACAGTGGATGAGCCCACAACTTTTTATTGTATGAGATGATGTGCTAACCAACTGAGCCACCAAGCCAGGGAATTGTATTACTAATACAATTGACCCTTGAACAACATGGGTTTGAACTGCACTGGTCCAATGATATGTGGGGTTTTTTATTTGTTTTTTTTTATTTCAGTTGACCTGTGTAGTTAAGTCGACCCATGCAGTTCAAGCCCCTGTTGTTTAAGGGTCAGTCCACAGTTGAGAATCTGTGAATGTGTAGGGCCAGTTGCAATTATATGTGGATTTTCAGTTGTGTAGGAGAATGGTACCACTAACCTTCACATTGTTCAAGGGTCAGGTATAGTCACCATGTTACTGAACCAAAAAAAAGAAAGGCAGAGGTTCAGCTACCTGCTGGCACAAAAGCCAAACTTGAGAGGTGGGTGCTAATGTGAAAGGAAAGAAGTTTGATTTGTATGCTGTGCCATCTTGAAGAATGGGTAACTCCCCATCTCTTAGCTCATCTCCTCTTAGTAACCCATCCTCGGCAAGACCAAAACAAAGGGCAGTGCCCAGAGTTCCTGCTCTATTTTAAAGTATCGTCCTTTCGGGCCTGCAGGTGGCTGCTAAGTGATGCTCCAGGTAGCTTAGCTTGTTCCCAGCTGCTCTTGGGCGTCAGGCTCCCTCCTGGAGGCTGCATGTGGAGCCAGTGTGGTCATGGCCATGCTCCTTCTAGGGCCATAAGATCACATGCTTCCAGATGAAAGAGCACACGAACACCCTGGTAAATGCTTCACCAAGTCAGCAAGAGAAAGAGCAAAACTCCCTCCTGGAGGTCATGGGCCACACAGCTACTAAGGCCACATGGCCCATGGAGGGCCCACCAGTGCACCCACTGAGTGCAGGTTCTGAGCAGTGAGCAACAAGCAAGAGCTAGAGCGTTTCTTTGTTCTGTTGGGACTGTGTCTGTTTTGGGTGTGGGATGGGCCAGGTTCTTTCTCAGGATGACCAATTAACTTCCTAAACTTTCTGGTGCTGTGGGTGGGTCTGCCTCCCAAACAGTCCCCTCTTTACCCAGGCTAGATTGACAGTGGTCTAGGACCACCCCCTGCTGCCATTCTGACGTATATGGTGCATATACCTGCCTTCCCCTGGGTCCATCCCCAATCTAGTCCTGGAAGGGTAGGGACAGGGGCTTTCCCCCTTATTCAGTTATTTTTCTAGATCTTGGTGCACTGGGGGCCCTATCCATTCATTGTTAGAGGTGAAGGTTTGTTTGGACCCTATCCATCATTTCTCTAGCCCTAGGCATGCTTGGTCCCCATCTGTTCATCTTTCCAGCTTTTCCCACATACTTGGGCCATGTCCATTCATTTTCCGGCTTTCAGCACACTCAATTTAAGAACTTCCCCCTGCTGCCATCCCAGCTGGTTGGGGGGACTGCCCTGACTCTGATACATTCAAGGCTGCCTGGCTTCCTTGCCCTTGAGGCCTCAGGCTACACTGAGTTGGCTCTGTACCTTAGCCTAATGTTTTGGTGCAGCTGGGCCCCACCTGGGAGTTGAGGGGAGATGGTGCCAGAGAGGTGGTGCCCTGCCGCTTAAATGGTGTCTGCCAGGGTTCCCGCTGCCTCTGGGCCAGGCAGTTGCACAGTTAGGATGTTGGAGTCAGCTGAACCTTAGAGCTCTGCGCCCCACTCCCAGAGAGGCACCCCCTTCTCCTTGCAGCTTGGCATAGTCTGCCAAGTGTCAGCATCTTGGCTCACAAAGAAGCAGCAGACCAAGAGTATGGGCTTATCTACCAGTAACAACCATGCTGCACATTATGTCTCCATGTCTTATTGTATAACTAGTAGTTTGTTCCTTTTGACCTCCACCAATTTCACTCACTTCCCCTACCACACCAATCTATTCTTTCTATCTATGAACTTTTTTTAAGATGCCACATGTAAGTGAGATTATATGGTACTTGTCTTTCTCTGACTTATATCACTTAGTGTCATGTCCTCAGGATTTTATTATTTTTTATGGCTGAAAAATATTCTATCTATTGTGTATATCACACATATCTATATGTATTCATAAATGCACATACATACCAAATTTTTTTACCTATTTATCCATGGACACTGAAGTTGCTTCCATGTCTTAGCTATTATAAATAATGCTGCATATGTTCTTTTGAATTAGTGTTTTGGGTTTCTTCAGTTATATTCTCAGAAGTGGGATTGCTGGGTCAAAACACAGAATCATTATTAATTTTTTAGGTATCTCCATACTGCTTTCCATAGTGGCTGCACCAGTCTGCATTCCCAGCAACAGTGCACAAAGGTTCCCAGCAACAGTGCACAAAGGTTCTCTCCACATCCTTTCAACATCTGTTTCTTGTCTTTTCGATAATAGACATTCTAACAGATATATTATGGTGATATCTCATTGTGGTTTTTATTCTCACTTCCCTGATAATTAGTGATGTTAACATCCTTTCAGGTACCTGTTGGCCATCTGTATGTCATCTTTGGAAAAATGCTAGTTTAGATTTTCTGCCCATTTTTCATCAGATTACTTGTGAGGATTTTCTCACTGCATTGTATGAGTTCTTGTAATTTCCAATATTTTTCTTCCACTCAGTAGGTTGCCTTTCATTTTATTGATGGTTTCCTTTGCTGTGCAGAAGCTTTATAGTTTGATGAAGTCCCTCTTGTTTACTTTACTTTTGGTACTTTTGCTTTTAGTATCAGATCAAAAAATGATCACCATGACTGATGTCAAGGAATTTACGATCTATGTTGTCTCAGAGTTTTATGGTTTCAGGTCTTATAATCAAGCCTTTAATTAATTTAAAGTTAATTTTTGTGTATGATGTAAGACAGGGGTACCCAACCTCTAGGCTGTGGACTCGTACCTGTTCGTGCCTGTTAGGAATTGGGCCAAACAGCAGGAGGTGAGTTTGAATGTAATGCACTTGAATCTTCCCTAAATTATCCTCCCACCCTTGGTCTGTGGAAAATTTTTCTTCCATGAAACCAATCCTTGGTGCTAAAAAGATCAGGGACTTCTGATATAAGATACTGGTCTAATTTTATTTCTTTGCATTTGGCTGTCTGGTTTTCCCAGAAACAAATATTGAAGAGACTGTCCTTTCCTCATTGTATAACCTTGGCTAATTTATTATAAATCAATTGACCATATATGGGTGGGTTTATTTCTGGGCTCTCTATTCTGTTTTATTGATCCGTGTGTTTGTTTTTATGTCAGTACCATACTGTTTGATTATTATTGCTTTATAGTATAGTTTGAAATCACAGAGTGTGTTGCTTCCAGCTTTGTTTTTTTTTTTTCCTCAATATTGCTTTGGGTCTTCAGGGTCTTTTGTGGTTCCATACAAATTTTGGGATTGTTTCTTCTATTTCTGTGAAAAATGCTCCTGGGATTTTGACAGGGATTTCATTGAATTTGTAGATCACTTTGGGTAGTATGGATATTTTAACAATATTAATTCTTCCAATCTGTGATTTTGGAATAGTTTTCCTTTCATTTGCATTTTCTTGAATTTTTTTTTCCATTAATGTCTTACAGTTTTCAATGTACAGGTCTTTCACCTCTTTGGTTAAATTTATTCCTAGATTCTTTTTGATGCAATTGTAAATAGGATAATTTTCTTAAGTTCTTTATCTTATAGTTTCTTATTAGTATATAGAACTGCAACAGAGTTTTGTGTATCGATTTTGTATCCTGCATCTTCACTAAATTCATTTATTTGTTCTAACAGCCTTTTTTTGTGGAGTCTTTAGGATTTTCTTTTATAATGTGTCATCTGCAAGTAGTGACAGTTTTACTTTTTCCTCACTGTTTTGGATGCCTTCTATTTCTTTTTCTTGTTTAATTGCTCTGGCTAAGACTTCCATTAATATATTGAATAAAAGTGGTGAGAGTGGGCATCCTTGTCTTGTTCCTGATCTTAGAAGAAGTTTTCAACTTTTCACCCTTGAGTATGTTAGCTATGGGCTTGTCACAGGTGGCCTTTATTATGCTTAAGTATGTTTCTTCAATTCCTACTTTGTTCAGAAACTTTTAATAATAAATGAATGTTGAATTTTGTCAAATGCTTTTCTGCATCTGTTAAAATAATCATATGATCTTTATTCATTTTTTCAAAGATTTTATTTATTTATTTATTTATTTTAGAGCAAGGGGAAGGGAAGGAGGAAGAGAGGGAGAGGAACATCGATTGTGTTATTGCTTCTTGCACACCCCATGCCAGGGACCCAGCCCACAACCCAGGCATGTGTCCTGACTGGGAATTGAACCTGTGACCCATTGGTTTGCAGACCGGTGCTCAATCCACTGAGCCACACCAGCCACAGCTTCATTCTTGGTTTTTTATTGTAGTGTGTCTCATTGATTGATATGTGTGTACTGAATTCTCCTTGCATCCTTGAAATAAATCACACTTGGTCACAGTGTGTATAATTTTTTTAATGTATTATTGAATTCGCTTTGTTAATATTTTGTTGGGAAGTTTTTCCATGTGTTTCATCAGGGATAATTGGTTTGTAATTTTACTTTCTTGTGGTAGACATATCTGGTTTTGTTATCGGGGTAATGCTGCCTCATAAAATTAGTTGAGAAGCATTCCCTCCTCTTCTAACTCTTGTGAAAGGATTGGTAATAATTCTCCAAATATTTGGTAGAATTTACTAGTGAAATTATCTGGACTTTTGTTTGTCGGGTGGTTTTTGATTACTCATTCCCCTTACTACTAATGGGTCTGTTTAAATTTCCTATTTCTTCTCAATTTAGTCTTAGTAGATTGTACATTTCTAGGAATTTATCCATTTCTTACAGGTTCTCAAGTAGGTTAGTGTATAATTGTTCATTGTATTCTCATGATTCCTCATATTTCTGTGGCATCAGTTGTAACATCTCACTCATTTCTGATTTTATTTGAGTACTTTTCTTTTATTCTTGGTGAGTCTAGCTGAAGGTTTGTCAGATTATCTTTTCAAAGAGCCAGCTCTTATAGTTTTATTGTTTTTTTTTTCTATTATCTTTTTAGTCTCTATTTTGTTTATTTCCTCTGTGTTCTTTATTTCCTTCTGGTAACTTTGGTTTTCATTTATTCTTTTTTCCAGTTCCTTGAGGTATAATTAAGGTGGTTCTTTGAGATTTTTCTTATATCTTGATGTAGGTATTTATCATATGAACTTCTCTCTTTGACCTGCTTTCACCACATTCCATAGTTTTAATATATTTTCATTTTAATTTGTCTCGGTATTTTTTGAAGTCCTCTTCATCTCTTCTTTGACCCAGTGGTTGTTCCATAGCATGTTGTTTAATATCCACATATTTGCAAACTTTCTAGCTTTCTGGTAATTCACTTTTAGTTTCATGCCATTGTAGTTGGAAAAAGCGTTTGGTATGATTTCAGTCTTCATAAATGTATTAAGATTTGTTTTGTGGCTTTATACATGATCTAATCCTAGACAATGTTCTGTGTGCACTTGAGGGAAATGTTCATTCTGTTGCAATTGGATGGCATATTTTGTATATATCTGTGAATTACATCAGCCTAACATTTCATGTAAGGTCAATGTTTTCCTTTTTGGATGATCTGTCCATTGATGTAAGTGAGTTATTAACATCTGCTACTATAATAGTGTTCTTTCTCCCTTTTTTAAAAAAAAATGTTTTATTGATTATGCCATTACAGTTGTCCCATTTCCCCCCTTCATTCCCCTCCACCCTGCACACACCCTCCCACCCACATTTCTCCCCTTTAGTTCATGTCCATGTGTCATAGGTTCTTTAGCTTCTACATTTCTCACACTACTCTTGTCCTTTCCCTGTCTATTTTCTCCCCACCTTCTATGCTACTTATTCTCTGTACCTTCTCCCCTCCTCCTCCCACTCCCCTGTTGCTAACCTTCCACATGATCTCCATTTCTGTGTCCCTGCTCCTGATTTAGGTGTCCTGCTTAGTCTGTTTTTGTTTTTGGTGTGGATGTTAATAATTGAGTTTGCTGTCCTTTCTCTGTTCCTGTTTTTTTATCTTCTTTTTCTTAGATAAGTCCCTTTAACATTTCATATAATAAGGGCTTGGTGATGATGAACTCCTTGAACTTGACCTTATCTGAGAAGTGCTTTATCTGTCCTTCCATTCTAAACGAAAGCTTTGCTAGATAGAGCAGTCTTGGATGTAGGTTCTTGCCTTTCATGACTTGGACTACTTCTTTCCAGCCCCTTCTTGCCTGTAAGGTCTCTTTGGAGAAATCAGCTGACAGACTGATGGGAACTCCTTTGTAGGTAACCGTCCCCTTATCTCTTGCTGCTTCTAGAATTCTCTCCTTCATTTTAATGTTGGGTAATGTAATTATGATGTGCCTTGGTGTGTTCCTCCTTGGATCCACCTTCTTTGGGACTCTCTGAGTTTCCTGGACTTCCTGGAAATCTATTTCCTTTGCCAGATTGGGGAAGTTCTCTTTTATTATTCATTCAAATAAGTTTTCCACTTGTTGCTCTTCCTCTTCCCTTTCTGGTACTCCTATAATTTGGATGTCGGAATGTTTAAAGCTGTCCTGGAGGTTCTTAAGCCTCTCCTCATTTTTTTGAATTCTTGTTTCTTCATTCTTTTCTATTTAGTTGTTTCTTTCTCCCTTCTGGTCCACTCCTTTGATTTGAGTCCCAGTTTTCTTCCCATCACTATTGGTTCCCTGTGCATTTTCCTTCCTTTCACTTAGTGTAGCCTTCATTTTTTCATCTAATATGTGACCAAAATCAACCAATTCTGTGAGCATCCTGATCACCAGTGCTTTGAATTGTGCATCGGATAGGTTGGCTATCTCTTGGTTGTTTAAAAGTATTGGCTCTGGGGCCCTGAGCTGATCTTCTGTTTGAGTCATATTTGGTCAGGTGGTGCCTGTTACGTACGGGTGGCAGAGCCCTGGGTGTTTACCAGGGCAGGCAGCCAGGCTGTGACACTGTCTGTGGCGGCCGGGTCAGAGAGGGAACAATAGTGCCTGTTCTGCGCTCTCTCGGATTTGCGTCTGCTCCGCTGCCTCCCACAAGGGCCTAATTTATGTGCGTGGAAATGTGTATCCACTGTCGGCCAACTGCCCTCCATACTCTGCTCATCTCCTCCCCGCATCTGGGGTCTGCAAGCTCCACGCCACCTACACTCCCTAGTGCTCCTGGGTCTGCCAGCCACTGCCTTTTCCTGCTGCATTCTCTGCTGACTGCTGATTCTGCCCCTCTTACTTGATTGAATGGTTGTCGGACTTCCATAGTTCAGTTTTCTGTGTACTGTTTGTGTTATTGTTTGTAAAATCTTTGTTGACCTTAATCTTGGTTGTGCAGGGAGGTACCGCATTTCTGCCTACACCTCCATCTTGGCCGGAAGTTCTGTTATTTCTCCCTTAATGTGTGTTAATATTTGTTTCATATGTTTTGGTGCTCCTAGATTGGGTTATGACATATCTACCGAATCCAATCCAACAGTTGTTGGATCGACCTCTTTATCACTATGTAATGTCCTTTTACCATCCCTTCACTTTTATTTTGTGTGTGTCCTCACATTTGAAGTGAGTCTCTTGTAGCCCTCCCTTATCACAGATTCACTTTACAAGGTTTTAGTTAACTTTGATTGACCGTGGAAATTTTAAATGGAAAATTCCAAAAATAAACAATTCATGAATTTTATATTGAATACCATTCTGAGTGGCATGATAAAATCTTGTCCTGTCCCACCTAGGATGTGAGTTTATCCTTTTGTCCAGCAAATCTACCCTGTATGTGCTACCTGCATATATAAGTCACTTGTTATCAGACCAACTGTCACAGTATCACAGTGCTTGTGTTCAGATGACCCTTATTTTACTAAATGGCCCCCCAGCACAAGAATAGTGATGCTCACAAATGGAATGTACCACAGAGAAGCCATAAAGTGCATGTATATATGGAAATAACATGCATTGGGTTTGGTACTTCCTGTGGTTTCGGGCATCAACTGTGGATCTTGGAACATATCCCTTGCAAATGGGTCTTAATTTTATACCTGTTTTAGCTACTCTGTATCTTTTGATTGGAGAATTAGTCTATTTACATTTATAGTAACTGTTGCTAGGTATGTACTTACTGCCATTTTGTTAATAGTTTTCTGGCTAGTTTGTAGTTTCTCTGTTCCTTTCTTCTTTTACTCTCTTCCTTTACGGTTTGAAGATTTCTTTAGTGGTGTGCTTAGATTATTTTCTCTTTCTCTTTTTTGTTTCTCCTGTGGGTTTTTGCCTTGTGGTTACCACAAGTCTTACATATAACAACTGATACTTATAACAGTTTATTTTAAGTTGGTAACACCGTAAGTTTTGACACATTCTAAATCTCTTATGTTTTTACTCTCCCTCCCTTCGCATTTTATGTGTTTAAAAAAATTTTTATTCTGGAATGTAAAGTTCTTCTTTTAATTAAAGTATAGTTGACATACAATAGTAGTTTCATTTGTACAACATAGCGATTTGACATTTATATATACCTTAGAAAGTGTTCACCATGGGAAGTCTGGTAAGTATCTATCACCCTACAAAGTTGTCACAACATTTTGACTGTATTCCCTATGCTGTACATTACATCTCTGAGGCTTATTTTATGTTTGTACTTCTTAATCCCTTTTTGCCCATCCCCCCATTGCCCAACCGTCTGGCAACTACTAGTTTGTATTCTGTATGAGTCAGTTTTGTTTTGTTTGTTTATGTGTTTAGTTTTTTAGATTCCACATATAAGTGAAATACCATATTTGTATTTCTCTAGCTTTTTTTCTTAACATAATACACTCTATGTCCATCCACGTTGTCACACATGGCAAGATTTCATGCTTTTCTATGGCTGAGTAATATTACATTGTATATGTGTGTATCACATTTTTTTTATCCACTCATCTGTGGATGGACACCTACTTGCTTTCATTATCATGGCCATTATAAATAATACTTCAGTGAACATAGGGGTACATACATTTTTTCAAAGTAGTGTTTTTGTTTCTTTGGATAAATGCCCAAAACTGAATCCGGAATAGTATGGTAGTTCCATTTTTAATTTTTTGTGCAACCTCCATACTGTTTTCCATAGTGGCTATGCCAATTTACTATCCTACCACCAGGGTCCAAGGGTTCCCTTTTCTCCCCATCCTCACCAACATTCTTGTTTCTTATCTTTTTGACTACAGCCATTCTGACAGGTGTGAGATGATGTTTTATTTGCATTCCCCACAATGGTTAATGACATTAAGCACCTCTTGTGTCTGTGGCCATCTATATGTCTGTCGTCTTTGGAGAAATGTCTTCAGGCCTTCTACCCATTTTTTAATTGAATTATTTGTTGTTTTGATTCTGCGTTTTGTAATTTCTTTATATATTTTGGATATCAATTCCTTATCAGGTATACCATTTGCAGATATCTTCTCCCATTCAGGTTGCCTTTTTGTTTTGTTGATTGTTCCTTTGCTGTGTAATGTGGTCCCATTTACTTATTTTTTATTTTGTTGCCATTGCTCAAGGAGATATATCAGAAAATAAATATTGCTATGAGAAATGTCAGAATTTACTGCCTCTGTTTACTTCTAGAAAGTTTACAGTTTCAGGTCTTAAATTTAAGTCTTTAATCAGCTTGAATTTATTTGGTATATATATGGTCCTGTATAATTTTTTTGCACGTAGGTCTCTAGTGTTCTCAACAACATTTATTGAAGACTTTTCCCCATTGTTTATTCTTGCCTCCTTTGTTGTAAATTTAATTGATTATATAAGCATAGGTTTATTTCTGGGCTCTTCATTCTGTTCCATTGACCTGTGTGTCTGTTTTTGTGTCAGTACCATACTGTTTTGATTACTATATCATTGTAGGATAGTTTGAAATGAGGGAGACTGAGGTTCCCAACTTCAGTTTCATTTACTTCTGCTATGGTCTTTATTCCTTCCTTCTACACTAACTTTGGGCTTTGTTTATTCGTCTTTTTCTACTTCCTTTAGGTGTAAGTTTAGATTATCAGATTTTTCTTGTTTCTGAGGTAGACCAGTATTGTTATAAACTTCCCCCTTATAACAGCTTTTACTGTGTCCTGTAGATTTTGTAATGTTGTTTCCATTTTTCTTTATCTCAAGGTATTTTTTTCATATCCTTTGATTTCGTCATTGACTCATTGTTTGCTAGCATGTTGTTCAGCCTCCACATGTATTATTCCCAGGTTCCCTCTTGTAATTAATTTCTAGTTTCATACCATTGTGGTTATAAAAGATGTTTGACATTATTAAGTCTATTTAGTCTAATATGTCACTTAAGGCCAATATTTTTTGTTGATTTTGTGTGGATTATCTATCAATTGATGTAAGTGGGGTTTTTAAGTCCCCTGCTATTATCGCATTACTATCAATCTCTCCCTTTATGTCCATTAATATTTGCTGTATTTCACTGCTCCTAAGTTGGATGCATAGATGTTTAGAGTGTTGTATCCTCTTGTTAGATTGATCCCTTTATTATTATGTCAT
>PVKM010020425.1:0-23297 GCA_004027735.1 Carollia perspicillata | reverse complement strand
TTTATTTTTATTTTATCTTTAATACACTTTATTGATTATGCTATTACAGTCATCCCCGTTTATCTCCCTTTGCTTCTTCTACCCAGTGACCCCCATTCTCTCTGGCAGTTCCCTCACCTTAGTTCACGTCCATGGGTCATGCATATAAATTCTTCGGCTACTCCATTTCCTACACTGTCCTTGACATCTCCCTGCCTATTCTGCACCTACCACTTTGTACTTCTCAATCCCTGTACCTCTTCCCCCATTCTTCCCCTCCCTACTGTAACCATTCAAACGATCTCAATATCTAAGATTCTGTTTCTGTTCTGCTTGTTTGCTTAGCTTGTGTTTTAGATTCAATTGTTGATCGTTGTGAATTTATTGCCATTTTAATGTTCGTAGTTTTGATCTTCTTTTTCTTAAGTAAGTCCCTTTAACATTTCATGTAGTAATGGTTTGGTGATGATGAACTCCTTTAGGTTTACCTTGTCTGAGACCTTCAATTCTTACCTTTACCTGCCCTTCCATTCTAAACAACAGCTTTGCAGATAGAGTAACTTCGGTTGTAGATTCTTGCTTTTCGCCACTTTGAATACTTCTTCTTGCCAGTCCCTTCAGCCTGCAAAGTTTCTTTTGAGAAATCAACTGGCAGTCTTAGGGGAACCCCCTGCAGGTAACTAACTGCTTTTCTCTTTCTGCTTTTAAGATTCTTTATCTTTAACCTTCAGCATTTTAATTACGATGTGTCTGAGAGTGGGCTTCTTTCTGTCCATCTTGTTTGGGACTCTCTGTGCTTCCTGGACTTGTATGTCTATTTCTTTCAACAAATTAGGGAAGTTTTCTTTCATTATTTTTCAAATAAGTTTTCGATTTCTTGCTCTTTCTCTTCTCCTTTTGGCACCCCTTTGATTCCAATGTTGGTACATTTGAAGTTATCCAGAGGTCCTTATAATGTCCACATTTTTTAAATTATTTTTCTTCTTGCTTTTTTAATTGAATGTTTTTTTTTCTTCCTTATGTTGTAAATCATTGACTTGAATCTTGGCTTCATCCACTCCACTGTTGATTCCCTGTAAATTTTTCTTTATTTCACTTAGTGTAACCTTCATTTCTGCCTGGGTCTTTTGGTGCTCCCGAAGTAACCAGTGAGTTCCTTGAGCATTCTAATAACCAGTGTTGTTTAATTCTGCATCTGATAGACTGCTCATTTCCACTCTTTAGATCTTTTTCTGGAGTTTGTTCTGTTCTTTCATATTTCTTTCTCTCCTCATTTTGGCAGCCGTCCTGTGTTGGTTTCTGTGTGTCAGGTGGAGCTGCTTTGACTCCCTGTAGTAGTAGTGTGGCCTAACGTAGAAAAGCACGTCCACTGAATGGATGGGGGCGGAGCCTTAGGCAGTCACTAGGGCAGGGTAATCCCTGTGAACTAGGTTGGTGGAGTCTCAGATATGTGGCAGCTGCTCTGAGACTCTGCGTGGGCAAGGGCTCGAAAAAAGGGAAAATGGTCACTGCTTGGCTATTAAAACTCTGGCATTGTGTCTGGGAGGAAGCTGTCCCCAGGCATTTGCCCTGATGTCAGATACTTCGATTTCATCCTGTATGCCAGTGGTGCCCCTCAAGCTATTTCCCCAGTGCTGGAACCCAGAGGAGTGAGGGTGTAAAAGTCCTAAGTCCACTGCAGGCCCTTTAAGAGGAGACTCCTGAGAATCCTGCAGTTTTTCCCACAGTTTTTTTCCGTTGTTCCAACTCCCACTGGTTTTTACAGACAGAAATTGTCGGGGTTTATCTTCCTGGTACTGGAACCCTGTGCTGGGTGGTCTGGTGTGGGGCTGGATTCCTGAGATATACCTCCTGATTATTTTTTTAAAGATTTTACTTATTTATTTTTGGAGAGAGAGGAAGGGAGGGAGAAAGAGGGAGACAGAAATTATAGGGAAGAAGACACTTTTATGAGATTTCAGAGAGAAAGAGACAATGCAAGCATGGGCGGGGGGAAGTCATTACTAAAAGTATTGAGAATTCCAGTGTCATCCAAATGGAATCTAAAGTGGAGGATTGTCTTCCAAATCCCAAAGGAAAATTATTTCCAATCCTAAATGCCAGACCCAATTATGCTGTCAATCCAGAATAAAAAGTAAGGTGCTGGCTGGTATAGCTCAGTGGATTGAGCGCCGGCCTGCAAACCAAAGGGTTGCCGGTTGGATTCCCAGTCAGGGCACATGCCTGGGTTGCAGCCCAGGTCCCCAGTAGGGGGTGAGCAAGAGGCAACTACACACTGATGTTTCTCTCCCTCTTTTTCTCCCTCCTTTCCCTCTCTCTAAAAAAGAACTAAAAAAAATAAAAAGTAAGATATTCTAAACATGGTAGTGACTGAGGGGGCAGAAGATGGGCGGGGCAGGGGAGCACAATGGGGGAACTAGGGACAACGATCATAGAACAACAATTAGAAAAAAGAAAGGAAATGCTAGGGGATCACTTCTTAAGGTGTATATACATCTGATCAATAAATACACGGTACACCTGAAACTAGTATAATATATACTGTGCCACTGTAATTGAAAAATTAAAATTTTTAATTAAAAATAAATAAATAAATAAACAAGCATACTAGATGACAAAAAAGTCACCTCTCCTACAACCTCTCTCCTCAAGTAGGAGGACACGAAGAGCAAAGAAGGGAGCAAACAAAACAAGGAGGACTGACGAGATGAGGAGACAGAGGGCCCGAAGAGAGGAAAGGGTGGTTACGGCGGAGACCGCAGGACGAGAGCTATCACCCGGCAGGGCAGAGCTGAGGCTTCGAGAAGAACTTGACGGGACACCTGGCGAACCTGAACGCACAGAGATGATCAGAGAGCGGAGGACTGAAGCAGACGATGAACTGTATGGCGAAGGAAACGTGATCACTGGATACAGCACAACTGTGAGCAGCATCTCCTAGGTGTCATGACGTCAACACTCCACACTGATCTAACTGAAGTTGGGGTAACTACACTGGAGAGATGAGAAAGTTGTGTTTGATGGGGGGGGCAAGGGATTGAAAGAACTAAATCCTCATATTACATATTGGGCCATCCATGGGTAAAGGCTAACACGGAAGGAAATAAAAAGAAAAGGAATGTATACAACTTATTTGGAGATACAAAGTTTAAAAATCAGAAGAATCAGGTAAAACGGTGAAGAGTAGTTCCTCAGAGAATGAAAAAAATAGGAGGAAGAAAACAAAGCATCTTTTTTTTTTTTTTAAACAAACCCTGTTGGTCAACTTGACTGTTAAAACCATGTGCATACAAAAGTTGCATAAATATCAAAACTAAAAAACAAAGTAAGGAGGATTTCCGACAGAAGCAGGATGGCACTGCAAGTGGTGAAAAGCACAGCGAGGAGTCCCCAGAAGTACCGGGGGTTCTTGGGAGCTGTGTGGACAAACACTGCTGGGAAACCAAGTGGACAAAAGCTACAAGTACCGTGAAACCAAGTATATGATGGCGGGGGGCGGGGGGAATAATTCATACAGGAATTTACTGAATGAACACCACAGACGATGTGAAGCCATTGACTAGAGGATCCATGTGACAATTTGACAATTTTCAGAGGATTAATCTGGCAGTGCTGAGTAAGGGGATTTGGGGAGTAAGAGGCAGGGGCTCCAGTGAGAATACTTGAACAATATTTCAACAACTGAAGTAAGAATTAATGAAGGCGTGAGTTTCCATAAAGGCAAAGGTTATTGTAATGAGAGAGAGAAAAAGAGGGAGATTAAAACTCACTAGAAATCAAGAAAATGCACGTCAAAATAACTACATATTACTTTATACCCACAAAAATGATGAAAATTAGAAAGAAGAATACCACCAAGTTTTGGCAGTGATTTGGGAAAAGAGAAAACTTCACACACAGCTGGTGGACGTTTAAACTACACAGCTATTCTGGAGAAAAATAATAAAAATATGGTAGTAATTAGTGACATTAAGTTTGTGTATGCCCTACATGATCAGGCAACTCCACTCTTCTTAAGGACACAAGTTTGGAAATGTTTAAGGCAACATTATAGTGAAGGGAGCTGAAGGCTTTGGAGATATACAGTAGGGAATGGAAAAGTAAAATATGATAGGCGAACCTTATGAAATACTATGCTGCAGTGACAAGTAATAGCAACATAGATATGACTTACAAAGTACTGGGTGAAAGCTGTGAACAAACGAGATTTATGTCACAGAACGCTTTTATCGAGTTAAGCACACACACTTACAAACACCACGACAATTCTGCAAGGACCCTTGCACATCCAGATACACATTCAAGCACACTGGAAAGTGCACTTGGCTGCTGGTGAGGAGCAGGACATGACAAGAGGAAGAGGAGTAGCAGTGGGGAGCAAAGATAACAAGAGTGAAATGAGTGAAACAGGAGAGGAGACTTCCAGCACTATGATGGAGGAACATAAACCAAGGAGTACGACAGACGCGACCATCTACACAGAGGATCGAAAACCCCACCACCACTTCCCACCCAACTCCATCTCCCAACAAGAGAAAGACAGACAGAATTAGGATCAAGTAAAGATCAAAGAGGATTTGGAATCAGAAGACAAGGACTGCATGTCTGGCTCCCAAACCTTCTAGGCATATGACCGAAAAAAATTATTTTATCTTTCTCTGTCACAGTTTCCCTGTCTATTAAAAAAAAAAAGGAAAGATACAAAGGCTGAAAACCACCAGGCTAGTCAACACAGCAGGACCATTCACGAAGGTAAGTCAGAACAACTGACTCAGAGTGATCGTCTAACTTCTAGAAGCTCTGGGCAGAAGTAATTTGTACATAATAACAGAGTACAAAAAAACCACTGAAGACCCTGTCCTTAGGAGCTGCCATTTCTCACCAGCCACCTAAGTCCCACAGAGAGTCAGCTCACTGAGGTCTGCAGCAACTGCCTGGCATCAAGCCAAGCCCAGCACCTGACACTGACCCGTGAGGCTGGCAACCAAGGGCAAGGAAGGGGATACTCGGTTCTAAGATGATGGAACCCAAGGGAACTCTGGGATTAACAAGTTCAAACAACTCCCTTTACAAATGAGAAAACAGCGCATGACTTACCCAGGAGCACTCAGCTAATGAGAGATCGCTTCCTGGACTCAAGATCGGGACCCAGGTATCTTGTCGGGGCTGTTATCATGATGTGCGACCTCTCTGTTCACATTATTTTTTGTGTCTTTAACATATCAGCGTGCCTGTGTAACTCTACTGACTCTGTTAACATCAGGGCTCTCAGTCACGGAACCATGTTCATTCCACTGTTGATGGAATTGCTCATTTCTCATTTTCCAAATAAAAACAAAAGGGATACATCTATGATCTTATTAAGAAAAACGGCTCCCGAACTTAGCCATCTTCAATGCACATCTACCCTAATTTTAAATTAGTGAGCGGAGGTTTGACACTTGAAAAAAATAATAAAGTTCCATTATTCTATTGTACACATGACATTTATTCCAAAACATCACAGTAGAGCCTCATGACATCTCTACGAAGAAAGTGGGGAATAATTACGAGAATTAACATCTCTGAACAGGGACATGAAAGCAAAGAGAAGTTCCATTCCTTGCTCCAGAGCATCCCACAGGATGTGCGACAGTGGCTAAAACTTCTGAAGGCCCAGGATACCAGCCTTCGACAACACTGCCAAAATTTTAAAAAGCATCAGAAAACTCATGTTACGTAAAACGACCAAAGAAAGTTAACTTGAAATCTGAGTAAGTCAAATTCTGCCCCTTACTCTCTCAGCAGAATGCCTCAAAGATTAGAATCAAATAAGCCGCAAGTTTATACTTTGATTCTCAGATCCGTTTCATTCACTTAAACGTCCTTAAAACACAAAACCCTAGCTACAGAACAATTTATTAAAAGGCAAAAAATGCTACGTGTGTTGCTGGGTCATGACAATATAGATCAATGCAAGGCATTTACTTCGCCATCAAACTATCTGAAGAGACCCATACATACATTGTATTTTCTTGGTTCTTTACAAGATGTAACAGAAAGCAACAATGCTTGTCCCAGTAGATCTGCTCCTATACCACTGTGCACATAGGATGCTCATCACCAGAGTTTGGAAACAAATTGCAAGCACAGTCCATGCCTTGGACCTGCTTCCCAGGTGACTTAACATGGCTCTCCTGCCTTTGGGCTGGTCTTAACCTCTCTGCAGGCACAGCTGCCTGTGGCTCAGCCCATGAAGTAGTTAAGAAGTGCCTATGAAGATTTGTTTTAATCTTCATCCGATGATATATTTATTTACTGATTTTCAAGAGAGAGGAAGGGAGACGAGAGAGAGAGACATCAATGTGAGAGAGAAATATCAATGGGTTGACTCCCGAACATACGTACTCTGACCAGGAATCGAACCTGCAAACTAGGTATGTGCCCTGATGGGGGTTAGAACCCACAACCTTTTAGTGTATGGGACAATGCTCCAACCAACTGAGGCCACCTGGCCACAGCCACAGAAGGGTTTCCATTCTGCATAGAGAGTACAAATACGCAATGTAGGCAGAAGGAAAACAGTGTCAGTTTACCCTAAACACAATCGTTACAGGCAGCAGGTGGGCAGTAAGCAATAGATATAAAGCACCAAGCTCAGGAATACAAGGATGCAAGGACGCATGGTAAGGCCCAGGAATGAGACTGAGGAGCAAGTGGCTGAGCAGGTAACAGATAATAACAACAGGTAAAACCCCACGGGCAACAGTGGATTGAAGAGATGCACAAGAAAGGCCAAGGAAACGGGGATGAGAAATGTAAGCCGTGCCAACCTCCTTCAAAGACCACTTCTCAACGCAGTCCAGGGAAAGATGGCTGTGCTTCGGACCAAAGACACAGACAAACACAACATCTGCCTGCAAAGCGGAAAGGAAGGGGAGGAAGCGAAGGGGCTCCCACCCACAGAAGACGTTCTAACGGGATGGAGGAGGCACTGGGGAGGGAGGGTGGGAAGGAAAGTGGAGGGAGAGGAGAAAAGAAGGGAGTCCACCTTGTGACTGGCAGCAAAGGCCCAGGACCACATTGGGTGTAAACACCGACTCATCAGCTATGCAATATACATTTAACCCAAATTTCACTGTCGCCGCTTTCTGAAGCATCTGTTAGGGGATTTTTCCCTGTATATTTGTTGGTAGTTTCTTAAGGCCCTGCTTTGGTTGCTCACTTGTTATTCTACTGACAGTAAAGATGGATGACACTGCGTGTGGTGTGTGACGACTAAGAAATCCAACTCCTACTGCACTTGGTGTAAAACTATGTAGTATAACCTTTCGAGTGGTAAGAGTCCTACTTAACAGGAAGAGTTTCCTATGCCAAGGAGAGAAGTGAAACTTATTCAAGTATTTGCCACGTTTTGGCCTACAAACAGGCTTAGAAAAGTAATCCGTGAAAATAAAAATTGTGTTACCCAACCATATTGTCAAACTAAAAAATGTTATTCTAAAGCTACAGTAAACTCCAACTCATCCAAAACCTACTCAACCAAGAAGCCAAGAGGACCGTTGTTTGTTTTGGCTTTCTTTCTACGTGTAAAAGGTAAGTGGAAAATATTCAGGAGCCGTATCTGCCTTTTGTGGGAGGGGACAGGAGCGAAATTCTTCTCAGTGGAAAAATAAACCCGAATACTTCCCCCTCCATTGTGGGGTCCAGTAGAAAAGGGGAAAGGAGAGGTCTTGGAATGAGAACATTAGTGAGTCCTCAGGTGAGTAAAAAGAGATCCAGAGCTGGTCTGGGCACAAGAGCCGAGAAAGTTGTAGTGCTCCGCATAACGGAAGAACACAGAATTATTCTTTGAATTTGCTGGGAGCCTTTAATGAGAGGGAGAAAGAGGGTCACAGACCATGACGAGCGGCCAAGCCCAAGCTGTCGGATGCTGAGGGAGGAATTCTAAAAACATGGCCTAGTGTTCGACGTCAGCCTTTTTTGTTTCTGAACCTTAACTTTCCAGGGTCTCTTATCTTCATAAAGTTAACTCAACATGGCCTTTTTCAATAAAAAAAAAAAAAAAGCAAGGGAAAGGGGCCGCGTGCATGTGTGTGAGGAGGTACAAAGTGCAACAGCACAGCCAGGGCAGACGGTGAGGCTGAAAGACTCGGGCCTGAGCAGCCAGCGGCCCACAGCCCCCCCCACCTCCTCCCCCGGAGCCAGGAGGCAGCTCTGGCCTCCGCCTGTGACTTTTGAAAGGGTCTGATTCATTTCACTGAACCCCCAATGAACAGGTTACAGCAGGTTTTGTACTCCAAAAAAACAAATTTACAGCGATCAAAACAGCAACGACTATGATGACTTTTAAAACCAGAACGCTCAATAAGTGTAAGTTGAAATGTCTAGCAATGGAAAAGATAATTTTCAAGATATATATCAATGAGTCACTTACCTTCATGTCCTAGACAAGATAACAAATTGCTTTTCCTACAGCAGGGGAGCTGAACTGAATTAACTGGCCACCAATTCAGCTGGATTCAACACTTTTAAAAGGAAATGCACATGCTTTTAAAATTGTGTAAAAATTCAAAAATTATTAGAGACAACAACTTCCTCCAAGTTACTTTTGTTCAACATAAGGGAAACGAGGGGAAAGACGGGAACGGCAGCACGCACAGGGAGACGAGGAAATGAAGGGTGAAAACGAGAGGCCAAGGACGGAAGAAGCAGATGAACAGAGAGACAGAGAGACCCAAGGACCAGAAAAACAAAACCCCAGACAGAGTTAATTCAGCCACTTTTTTTTTTTCGGTTTTTTTTTAACTTTTTTTAAAGATTTTTTTTTATTTATTTATCTTTAGAGGGGAAGGGAAGGAGAGAGGGAGAGAAATATCAATGTATGGTTGCCTCTCGTGCGTCCCCCACTGGGAACTGGCCTGCAACCCAGGCATATGCCCTGACTGGGAATCGAACTACGATCCTTTGGTTCGCAGGCCCGCACTCAATCCACTGAGCTACACAAGCCAGGGCTAATTCAGCCACTTTTTAACTATGTAATTCTTGATAAGTTTCTTAGAGCCTGAGTCTCCTCATCTGTAAAACAGTTATAAAGAAATTTATCTCACAATTATATCATCACTTAGATACTATATACAAAAGTAACATATAAAAATGTACCCCCATATCCAGCCAAAGATATGAGGTAGAAGAAAGAGATCTTTTTTAGTCTTTTTAATCCTCACTGCCCAAGGATATCTTTTCATTGCTTTCAGGGACAGATGAAGGGAGAAAGAGGGAGAAACATTAACTGGCTCCCTTGTCGTACCCATCTCAACCAGGGGTCAAACCCACAAGCCTTCGGTGTATGAGACAATGCTCCAACCAACTGAGCCACACCAGCCAGGGCCAAAAAGAGGAGATCTTAATATACAAAACGACCATAAATAAATCTTGCTATTGTGAAGCTGGCATTGTTATTCCTAATACCTACTCTCCATGAAATGTTCATTGACCTCTACTCACAGGATCAAACCTCCTAAACTTTATTTCTGATACAGCATTTACTTCAGCCCACCAGAAGGAAAATTATTTTCTAGTGTACAGGGGTGAGGTCAGGCAGCTAAATCTAGACCTTGCTACCTGAGTTACTTCATGTGGTCCAATACTTTGACACAAATAAAAACAGATCTTTCCAACGAGGGTGCTAAGGTATTATACAACAAAATAACATTATCAGTCATCATAATAGCAGTCCACATTTATTCTGATCTCTCTTCTCTACATCCCAGGCACCACTAGGCATTTCAGATTTACTCTTTCAAAATGTCACAACAATCCTTTTAGGTAGGTTCTATATTAAACTCATTTTAAAAATCAAGAAATTTAGACCCAAATATGTTAAGTAACTTGCCCGAGGTCCCACAACAATAAGCAGGGAGTTAGATTTCAAACGCAGCTTTTAAAAAATTACATCAAATTCCATGATCCTTCAGGACCTTCTAAGTATTACAGAAAAGATCAATTACATCCAGAAAAGCTTTAATATAAGCATATTTCAGTTTGTCTTAATTCCCCCCCCCCAAATTAGACTCATTCATCTAATTTCCATAATACTTCCCAGATGGTGGTGAGACTTCAGGTAGGAAAGACACTTTTGGATTTCAGTTTCTTCATCTGTAATTGAAAATGTTCCAAATGTTGGCCCAAATTATATAAAATAATTAAAAGATTACTCTGCAACCTTCCCCCCTGCTTCCCAGCAACCCCAAGGAGATTCTGATCTTCTTTTCTGCTGACACATGGTGGAAATCTCTGAAGAAGTGTCTTCTGGAGTAGTTTGAAGGGCACGGCCACCTACATTCAAGGTCTACGATTCTGAAATCCTAAGTACTGCCGAAGTCAAGGCTATGCACTCTTCCCTACCTTGACTTTGTATGAGAGCTTTGTTCAACCTTTAGTTGCTACCAAATAAGAAATGCCATGAGTTGTACCTTTTTTACTAAAGGTTTTAAGAAGCAAACAGGAGAACTATAAGGTTTAGTAATCTATCAACACCTATATCAAGTAGTTTTTTTTTTTTTTGCACTAGGCCTTGCTATTCAGAATGAAAGTGACAGCAGAATCTTCCTGTCGTCTGAGACTGTGGTTAGCCCACTTCTAATAAACAAGACAGCTTCCTGTCTCCACTTCCCATTGCTCAGCCAGGTTGAATCGTGGCAGCTTTCAGAGTCGTGACCCCTGAGTGCACTCATGCTAAGGAGTGTCTGCCTTGATTCACTCCCTATTGTAGGCAGCTACTTATCAGAAAAGATGTCTTGCTTTTGAATTTAAAATACTGCATCAGTGAAGTCGAAAAAGAGAAGTTTTTATGCTCAAAACTTAGTATCTCATCTCTAAATTTATCACCTTTTGGTTGGTATATGTGGATTTTTTTTCTAAGTCTCTGAAGGGATGAAGCTCTGTGCACACTTATAGATCATTTCGGAAGTGGTCAAAACAGCATCCGGTAGCTGATATTCTGATCACGTAGTCATGTATGTTTTTCTGAAGGATCTTGAGTGATGGAGCCCACAAGACAGAGCTCATAATCAGGAAACCAAAATTAATTTCAGATTACAAAAAAAAAAATGTTCACAACGTGACAGATTTTTTTTTTTCAGTTTAAGAATTTCTATTTAACAGTATTTTCTTCCACACTGGGGCTGTTCTAGACAATTTACTGTTCAATAGGACTCTCAATTTGTTGTCAGTATGCCGATAATTACACATGTTGTATGTCCCACTTCCTTTATTTTGCTCAGAATCCCCTACAAGACTGCCAGCGTTAAGGGCGGCCTTCACATTTCTGACTTTTTTGAGTAAAAGAAAAAAAAAAAAAAGCAAACAAATCTGCCTTGCTACAGAAACAAAAGAGCTCATCTCTGGCTTTCCACCATCACCATCTTCCCTGCTCAGGGCAGCCTATCCTCTCCACGAGTCTTGGCATCGTAACACAGAGACATCGTGTCAGATAACCTGTAAAGGACAGAAATCCTCTTCACCATCCTCCTGCCCGGCCCATCACACAAACCCTCACACTTCCTGGTGTTGTCCGAGTCCCTGCCGGTTTGATATGGTGATGCTGTCAGTCAGCAGGGACATTTTCTGCTCCTGAAAACCTCTCTTGGAGCTCCCTCCGCGTAGCACCTCCAGCTGCCTTGGAGCACCGTGTCAGGGCGTTAAAATAGCTCTGGCCTGATGACTTCACTAGTTCTCACAAACAGGCCAGTTGGCAGAACTCGCATGCAGTCTGCTCCCGTGGGGGGTACTTTTTTGTTCTTCCTTTCCCCACCACAGTCGACTAGGATTCTGATATGAATACTCAGTTTCATTTTGACTCTGGAAGAAGTCTCCTTTCTGAGGTACGATTCAGCAAAACCTAATGCAAAAACGTCAAAACACTGTAAGAAGGCCCTCGGCCAAAAGGGCTAACCTGGGCAGCCATACCAAGCATCACAGCCTCGACTTCGTGGATATCAAAACTGCTGGGTAAACCTCCTTATACAACATGTTCTTACTTCATTCATTTCAGAGCCAAATACCTTCCTGAATACCTGTGATAACTGATCATCAAATTGCTTAAAGTCCTATTTCTCATTTTAATTCATTTTCCATGAGTAACAAGGTATCGAAGGACTTCATTACTACTGCTATACCTAATCAGCCTAAAATGACAAAGGAGCTTTAAAGGCATTTTTTGCCTACACAGCGAGCTTCAGTGATTAACGCTTAAATGGATTTTGGAAAAAAAAAATTAAGTGTAAGGCTTTCATGCAATAAAAATGGTGTTAGAGTCCATATTACCAAATTTTTAAAAAAACATTTGTAATTCTCCCTTGTAGAGTTTTTCACTTCCTTTCTCAGTTACCACATGCTAGTCAAGAGAATATTCGATGAGAAAAGGAGGACCTTGTGATGTTCCGGTATCATAACTCAGTGCTATGTCTACACTGCACTTTGATTCCAAAAGAGAGCATTTAGATTAACTGCTTCAGTGCCCTATGGACAGAAGATTTATGCCCAGAGAAAAAGCTCCCATATGATTCTCTAGACACAGAGCTAATGAAATAATTTGGTTCACTGGTTTAAGATGGCTCTTCTAAAAGGGGCACAATCACTGCTCCCAAAAGGGAGAAAAGCACTAACGTTCCACTCCCACCACCCCTGGGTTCCTCTCACCGTCTGTCACAGCTACAGCAGCATCTGAACGGCACTGCCGTTCTGCCACCACGATGGTGGGGAACCACCTCTCCCTACCCACCGCGAAGAAAGCTCCAGAGAGCCTGTGGGCAAAATGCGCGGCAGTCGATTTTAAAACTGCATTTTATCATGTGATTTTTCACTCCACAATTATGTGCTGAGTATCTGGCATGTGACATGTTATCTTCATACCGCCTACAATAACGAATAATACTTCGAGGATCCCACCAATCATTTTTAGTGAGGTATTGTGTGGCCACACAGCCACCCAATGAGGTGAGACATAGATTGCTGCAGTGCTTTGTGTTAATCCGACGACTGAGAAAATTTGGTCTTGATAGTATACTCAGAGGTATTGAGAGTCCCTTAATCATTACAACCAGGCCTGGTTTGGGCAGAGTTCACAAAAAATCACCAAGAAATTAGAGTCATGTCTCTCCCCTGCAGAGGATAATAAACAATGACACAATGGGGATTCTAAATGCTGAAAGGTCAGTTATAAATGCCATTAGAAATGTAATAATTCACATAGTGATGGAATAAACTAAGTAGTTTGCGGTAATGACTGCAATAACCATTAAAGTCAGAACCCTAAAGGGCCTGAGTTAGATCTAGTAAAAATCTTACATTCCACTAATGGTGTTAGAAAGGTTCCGTGATCACGCAAAGTCATGTAGGTGTTATCATTTCAAAATCAACATAAGTTTATTTATACTGTGTTCCTCCAGTTATACTAATCTGAGTCTGATTCACATACACGCAAACACAAAAACATATACATTATACTACTATGTGTTTTTAAAATCATACACAAACATACACACGCACACAAATACATCATACTACGGCCTCTGACTCTCACCTACACACATACATTACAGCACTCTGTGTCTGTCCACACATACACACAAACACATTACACTAAAAACTGTGTTGGACTCATGCGCACACATGCGCACATTTACACATATATGCCATGCACTATATTACCTTAATGCATAAGCATATACTATTTTCTTTTGACTCTTTTATGTACACATACACACACATACACATGTGCATCACACTACTCTTGATTCATATACACCACTTACTGACGTATCTTATTACTTGCTTCGAACACACATACTTTATACTACCGTGATCTGATTTATATGCTCCTACCTACATATCAGCATATATATATACACTAAATTTATAATAGTGAATGTTGTTTGTATTCAAAATATATTTTTTCAAAGTGAGAAATCCAAATGTGAAGTAGCTACTCATGTAACTATCTTAAAATTATTCATATTATGTATATCTGGACCCTCATTTACATCTGTAGAATCCCTGAGAGCTTGAAAAGGAAATGAGACATGTCTAGGTATATCCAATGGCCTGGAAATTTATTTGGTGAGCCCACAGGTAGCCATTTGCACGAAGACTTTTGTTTCTTAGCTTGAGAATGAGGATATCAGCATGGCGTGTGTTACACTGTTTCCCATAATATGAGTCCCGGCAGTGAAGATGCACAGCAACCAGGGATGGGGAGTAAGTCCTGTCTTGCCTCAAAGCAGTGTAAGAGTGATGCGGAGAAAGTACATGAGCAACACGGCTGCATACTCCAGCCACGGGGTGTGACCTGAAGAGACGTTCTCCCTTCTGCTCACGGGCTAACCACATAGAAAGCTCTGAATGATCTGTCGCGCTATACAAAATTAAAATTCTTCCCCGAGTATTTTACTAGAAGTAACTCCTAAATTAGGAGTGAGAATTAGCAATGATGAAGCCCTCGTGGGGTTTTATCAAGATGAGGAATAAGCAAGCAAGAGACTAAAATAGAAAAGACTCCTCATATTAACAAGCTCATGGAATGACTCAGCAGTACACACAAGCTGTCCAAGGACGAGAGGAGACATTCTAGGGGGCTGGAAGTCCTACAGGATGCAGGTAGGTGAGTTGTTGTACATGATATGGTGCATTTACACACGTGGTCTAGTGTGCGCTGTGGGACTAAAGGCAATACTGAGAAGATGAGACTCTGAAGAGGAAATGCAGGTGCCTGTGTGTATGTGTTTCAGACTGTACTATGTTATTCTCAAAACATCTACTGCAGCACATTGTGAATATTTTGAACACTTGCTTTCCTAAGCTACTTGTTCTAATAATCTAGTGTGTTTTTCTTTTTCCATAATTTCCCTTTACTATGAAATATAGCCATTACCAACTCATATATACATTATATTGAAAGAGCCTATATTGTCAAACTATGAGGCACAGCCTCTAAGATGTTTCTAAATAACGGCCTCATAGCTTTCATGAAAAGAGTGAAAAGAAAACGCCAATAAAAATGGCAATGCAATATGAGTATATGCCTTTTGGTGTCACAGAGAGGACTTTCCTCTAACATTGAAAATTACAAGGAGGCTGCCAAAATGAGGAGATAAAGAAACATGGCCCAAATGAAAGAGCAGAGCAAAAATCCAGAAAAACAGTTAAACAAAATGGAGATAAGCAATTTATCAGATACAAAGTTCAAAACATTTGTTACAAGGATGCTCAAGGGACTTAGTGAGGAACTCAACAGCATAAAAAAGATCCAGTCAGAAATGAAGGATATAGTAATTGAAATAAAGAACAATTTACAGGAAAACAACAGTAAAGTAGCTGAAGCTGAAAAATCAAATCAATGATTTGAAACATAAGGAAGGAAAAACCAACCAAGCAAAACCACTAAGAAAAAGGAATTCAAAAAAACAAGGATAGTGTAAGCAGTCCATGGGACAACTTCAAGTGTTCCACGTATATATCATAGGGATGCCAGAAGGAAAAAGAGAAAGAGCTAGAAATTGGAAATCTATTTGAAAAAATAAGAAAAAAACACTTTGCTAATTTGGTGAAGGAAATAGACATGCAAGTCCAGGAAGCACGGAGTCCCAAACAAGATGGACAGAAAGAAGCCCATTCCAAGACACATCACAGTTAAAATGCCAAAGATTAAATAAAGAGAAATCTTAAAAGCAGCAAGAGAAAATAAGTTAGTTACTTACAGGGGAGTTCCCATAAGATTGTCAGCTGATTTCTCAAAAGAAACTCTGCAGGCTAGAAAGGACTGGCAAGAAATATTCAAAGTCATGAAAAGTAGGGACCTACAGCCGAGACTGCTCTACCCAGCAAAGCTATCATTTGGAATTGTAGGACAGATAGAGAACTTCCCAGACCAGAAAAAACTCAAGGAGTTCATCATCACCAAACCCTTATTATAGGAAATGTTAAAGGGACTTATTTAAGAAAAAGAAGATCAAAACTAGGAACAATAAAATGGTAATAAGTACATATCTATCAACAACTGAATCTAAAAAAAACAGACTAAGCAAGCAAACAAACAGAACAGAGACAGAATCATGGATATGGAGAGTGTTTTGATGGCTGTCAGATGGGAAGGGGGTGTGGGGAAATGGGCAAACAGATGAGGGGATTAAGAAACACAAACAGGTAGTTACAGAACAGCCATGGGGATGCAAAGTACAGCACAGGAAATGGAGTAGCCAAAGAACTTACATGCACGACCCACGGACATGGACAATAGTGTTCTGGGGTACTGGGTGGGGGAGGGTAAAAAGGGGTTAATTGGGACAATGGTAATAGCATAATCAATAAAATATCATTTAAAAAGGAAAATCAAAGACAGCTGCTCACTGGGACACAGTCTAGCCAAACCAGAGCACACTATCAACCCAGCACTAGAAGATGGCTGTGACAGGTCACCAGTCAACTCTTAAAAACGGGGCTTCATTCCTGAAAAGGAAACATGCAGCTTTAAGAAAATAAACCATAGGTCCTTTGAAGATCATTATAGAGACCTTACCCATTGCCCAAGATAAACATCTGCCAAGGATCAAAATGATCAGAGCCTGGCTAGAGGCTCAGAGGGCAGGGTAGGAGGGAAAATAAATAGCCCAATGCTTTTCCAAACCTGGGATGACAGTCCTAGCAAGGCATACAGGAAAATGCTCAAAGCTTAGCAGGTCAAGTACAAACTAATAATCAGGCCTGCCAAAAAAGAATTTGAGAGTAACCTTGCAAAGTGTTCCAAAGCTAATAAAAATATTGCTTAAAAAGATAAAGTCCTGTAAGATTTTTTCAGCAAAGCATGTACTTAGGATGAGCGAGACTGGGGAGTGGGGAGAGAGGGAGAGAAAGAGAGAGAGAGAGAAACTGAAAAACAGTTTGCTTGGTACTTATTAGGGAAAGCATTAAGAATATTGCAAATACCACCTTATCTTTTGAAACAGGTTGCAGGCACTAAATCAAACAGTGATTTATTTAAGAAAGTGTCTACACCTAATTATTAAACTAGTCATAACAAAAACCTGACTAGCATTATCCCGCAGTATGAGACTCAGGCAGAGTCTGCGAATTGGTGGCTCAAATGTAAAATTCTACCTACAACCAGGCACTATACAGAAGGATACAGTTGCTAACAGGATGTCCAACCACAGAATTTTCAAAATGAAGGCTTTTCCAATACTGAATAGAGCAACATACAGAGGGAACAATCAAACAGGAATTAATGGCAGAGTATGGTTGAGCACTCACTCTACTTGACAGCAATGAACAGACTGGAACAAACCAAAGGCCAGTGTTAAAACTCCATTTTTCCGTGGTTAAAGCAGTAGACAAATGACGGAGAATGAGACGTATAAGCATGGGGACTTCGGGGGACAGGTGCTCAAAGTGGTCTTATTTAACATTTTTATAAATGTTGTGGAGAACAGAATGCACAGGGAAGCAGACAAGTTTGTATTAAACCCTTTTAGTTACCAAAATGCCAAGTGATAGAGATAACCATCCTTTTAGCGTCAATCTGAGGAATGTGGTGGAAAGCTTTTAACCAACTTCCACTTAACCAGCTGTCCAGATTAACCGATGACCGCCATTCCCTTTGTAAATCATACTGACTGATGCCCCCGGAATGCTCCCCACGAGTGGGCTCCTCCCCGGGCAGGGCTGAGTCACACTGTCACCATCAGCTGGTATCTAGTAATACCAGCTGAGCCGTGCTGGTGTCTAGTAATAGTTTTGATCCTAAACCTGTTTAGGCAGTGACACTTTATTATAATAACACGACTTCATTAAATAATGTATTACTTAAAAAAAAACAGGGATAAAAAAAGCAGCACAATAATGGTTTCTGTGAAAAAGTAACTGAATACTTTGAACTTTTTCAAAGATGAGTCCATAATAAAATAGTAATTTTTAAAAACTGCCACTGAATACAGTATGGGCATCATAAATGTACAATAATAGGGAAAATAAAACATAAATGTCTTTGGAAGTGTTTGTGTTTTTTTTTTTTAATTAGAGTAAAAACTTAGAAACAGGAAATAACAGACAATCCGCTAAGGGCATGATCTTGGTGAGAAAGAGAACAATGAACTCCATCTGCAGATCCACACTGAAGGAAAAGTCTGGACTTTGCCTCAAAGGGTTGCTAGAAATTGTATATTTATAAGTTTTA
Organism: Carollia perspicillata; assembly: GCA_004027735.1. Taxonomy (NCBI): domain Eukaryota; kingdom Metazoa; phylum Chordata; class Mammalia; order Chiroptera; family Phyllostomidae; genus Carollia; species Carollia perspicillata. The sequence goes on along the minus strand of PVKM010020425.1, from coordinate 5,110 downwards.
TGTTTGAATAAAATATTTGAAGTACATAGACATCATTTTATATTCCTCTACTTTAAAAACTTTTTAAAGAAATATTTTTAAAAGATTTTATGTATTTACTTTTAGAGACCGAGGAAGGGAGGGAGGAAGAGAGGGAGAGAAACGTTAATGTGTGAGATACATCGATCAGTTGACTCTCACAAGCCCCCGACTGGGGACCTGACCCACAACGCAGGCATGTGCCCTGACTGGGAATTGAACTGGCAACCTTTTGGTTCAGGCCAGTGCTCAACCCACTCAGCCACACTCGCCAGGGCAATAGCCTTTTTATTAACTGACCAACTATTGACTGTTATTTCTTTTGTGAAGAAGGTTCCTCTCTATTTAACATCATGCCTACTATGTGCTGGGTACTATAATAGAAACTGTGAATACACAGAAAAAGGTTTTAGACCTCCAATAAGTCAAAATTTAAGGGGATAGATGGATATGCTACCAAATAATAGCTATCCGTTATGTTAAGCATTATAAGTAAATGTTAAATTTCAAAAAGAAAATAACGAACTTGATCTGTAGAGCAGCAGGGTGAGCTGACAGTGTCGGGGAGGTTTTACACAAGGCAGAAGTGTGAGTTCAGGTGACCTTGACAGAGCACAGGTGCACAAGTAGGTCAGGACCAAGAAGTGCCACAGGCACTCGATCCCAAAACTTCCCAAGCTGTGGAGAAGGTCAAGGGGTGGGTGGGCTGGGAGTCGCACCAAGAGGGACGGAGTTGACTTGCTGACCATAAATTAAAAGGAATAATTACATTTTAAACAAAAGAATGACTCAGTCATGCCAGTATTTCAACTTGTTATCTTTCCAAACAGTTTAGAAAATGAATGGAGGTCATACAGGAAGTAAAGAGACCAGCTGTGAGATTATGAAAGTGGTCCACTAAATATAATTAAATAATGGAAGAACAATACAGAGCCAGCCAAATAAATCCGACTTAGGGACTGATGACAGATATGAGGGATGAGGCATAACAATGACTGAAGGATGAGTCCCAGGTTTAGGGACTTAGAACCTGATGGTCAAAGATTCACTACTAAATAAGGAAATCAAGGCATTTTAAAGGAACAGATAAATAACATAGTTGTGGACATGCTGAGTCTGAAATGCTATTATAAATCCCAAAGAAGGTATTTAATGGAATATGGGCTGTCTAGGTGCAGAAACAAGAGAAGATGACGATGCCTATGTGGAAGACATTACCACCCAGGCAATGCGAAGATACGGAAATAAATGGGCTCACTAAGGAAGAACAAACATGGAAAAGAGGGAGAAAGATGAAACTCTCCCACACGCCGACTTTAGGTGCAAGAACGAAAAAAGAAACCCCTACAGGAGACTAAAAAGTAACAAAAAGAAATGAAAATGATGTAGGAGCCCAGAGAAGGAAATTAAAGAAGTAGTGCTTCCTTAATTTGAAATGCAAAAGCAAGGTCAAATAAGATCACTTATGAAACCATCAGCTTAGCTTTTAAAAGACCACTTAGCAAAAGAACTCGGAGCATGGTGGCAAGTGCACAAACTCAGGTGCCTGAGTGGGAGTGTAGGCTGAAGATGAAGAAGTAGAAATGGGCTCCTTTAAGAAGCTCTCCTTCAACTGAAGGGAAAGAAAAAGTAAGGGTACTAACTAGAGAATGGAACAAAGTCAAGAAAGAAGTTTTTTTTTTTTTTTAATGATGATACAGCTTTCAAGATTTTCATAAGCTGAGGAGGAGTCGGGGGAGAGGGACTCGGGCGTGGGAGACACAGGGAGGGCACGAACCTCAGTAAAATCAGGACACAGCCAGAGGCTAAGGGGGCCGGTGTCAGGAAAGCCCCAGTCCACAGGAACCCACCTGCCCCAGAGAGAGGGGGAAGGAGGGGATGGAACCAGGCAGCCATAGGTCCACAAACTGGTCAAGTGAGAACTTGAGGAAGTTCTCGCCTTGACCGGTCCACGTTTCTGGGTGGCACAGACGTGAATCTGTGAGAGTGAGTGAGAATGACGTTGTTCAGGAAGAAACAATGGCAATGGCAATGAAGTCCCACGACTCCCCTTCTGGGCAATGCAGGTACCTCCTGAGACTCTGGGAGCGGGTCCAGCACTCCCCTTGTGGATCTGTAAAAGAATTCACTTCACGATGAAAAAAATATCAGTTTGTTGGTTTATAGAATCATGGGTGACAAGTTAGTAAGAAAACTAGGAAATAGGCCCAAAGGTCACTATGAACAACTCATACAAGATAACTCTCTAATACACTCTTAACATACATAAAAATTAAAACATTACCCAAACAGAACTGACATAAAACATACATTACCTTTACAGAGTAATGACGCTCTTCACAGTATTAACCAACCAGACCTTAATAAATAATGCATGTTAAAGATGATACCCACTTACATTTTAATGATCATGAGAATGGAGGATGGCTATATAAAAATAATACCGTGTACTGGTCTAGAAACATAAGCCAAATAATCTATAGAACTATAGTTGCCATGGATTTTGTAACACAATTTATCCACCTAATTCTGACAGCAGTACACTCAGGTATGACTCATTAAAACCCGAGAGAAATATAAATAAAATAAAGAAAAGGAAAAATCACTTTCATATGGCAGCTGATAAACTCACATAAAAATAATTTCTCCATCTGTGAGATTAAATATTCTAAAGTTCTATAGAGTTTTTAAAAGTAAGTGGATGGCAAACTAGAATGGAGTCAACAGAAACAAGTCACTGACAGAAATTAAGGGGTTTACGGACTATGTTCGAGAGACAGCCACATCATTGCACTACCAGAGACAAGCCTCTCCCTGCAAGGCCATGGATCTGATCCTGTATGGTGGTTTTTATTATTACAAATTAATAACAATGGAAAAATGAGAAATTCCTCATGCATTGACAGAAGATGGCTAACAATGTCATCTGATATAAACCAGGAATTCATATACTTTCCTTCCCCTTGGAATAAATGGACAGTCGACCACAGAAACTTAGACTACAGAATGCAGGGACAGTGCTCAAACCTCCTTATGAACATTCAAGTTTCCTCACTTATCTTTCCATCAAATTACGTTCCATCTGTGTTAGTACTTAACTTTGCATGTCATCATGGTTTTCTTTTGTGCCTGTCAACACTCGACAGAGTACCTGGCATACGTAGACGCTCACTAAAAAGAAAACTCAGGCAGGGAGTGGGGATTAGCAAAGTGAATGAAGGTGGCCAAAGGTACAAACTCCCAGTTATGAATTAATTAGGTTCTGGCAATGTAATGTGCAGCGTGACGACTATAGTTAATAAGACCATGCTGTAGATTTGAAAGCCGTTCAGAATAAATTTTAAAAGTTCTCGTCACACAAAAAAATTATTATTTTGTGTGGTAATGAATGTTATCTATACTTTTTGTGATGATCATTTCACAATAATTATATACAAATATGTGGCTTATCAGGTACACCTGAAACTAATATAATTTTATATGTCAATTATATCCCAATGAAAATTTAAGAAAAACTGAAAAAAGCATGATTATAACAAAAACTAATGAAAGCATGATTATTATGAAGAAATACATAAATGGATTCTGGCCAACTCCTGATCTCTACCATTTCCAAAACCTTTAGAGAAGTCATACAAATTTATATAAAAGATTACTCCCCTTAACTACCTACAAGAAATGAAATACCATGTACGAATAGCACACAATCATTATAATGTAAGTTACAATCTTTGAAACTTCCTCTTTCTTAAATGAACCAGCATTTGTGTTACCACAATGCTCTGACATTCCAAATGATTACCTAGAAGCAGCTAATATAAACATGTATTTCCCTGGTTCTTTCTTGGTTTTTTGTTTGTATTTTTTTGCTTAGAGATTCTGATAATGTGATTTTGTGATTTTAAAATACAAGATTGTTCAACGAAGTCAATTACCGTGAACTGGAGGTGGAGGAGAGGAGTCACAGGCAGCAACGTTGACCTTTGCACTTCCACAAACCTCTCTAAGACTTCCTAGAGGCACAGGAAGTTCCAAATCCTGCTCACACTGCTTAAGGAAATGCTTTGTGCGGGCTGTTTTTAGAGAAAACAGTCCAGGACTCCGCTTGCTCCTTTGAATTCAGCTGCACCAGCTGCCTACTTAATGACACTGAAATTCGGAAGCTTTCTTCCAATGGGGGCCACACTGAAGCTCCTTTGGTATACTTATCAGTTTCCAAACCAAGTCTTTTAAAACAGACACACCAATACACACGTGCACAAAGAATACATTATTTGCTAAACAAAATGGCCCAAATAAAAAGTTCAAAAATAGAGTGTGGATGAATAAACCTCAATAGCTAAACTTTAATTACTTCATTCACAAAGTAAAAGCAAAATGTATTTCTTGAAATATTTTCCTAAAACATGGGACGTGCATTGACTGGTTAATATTATTCACCATTGCACACATAAATCCTAATTAATATGATTCATTATTGCATACATAAATTTAACAATGCCAGTGGTAGCATCCGAGACTCAACCAGAAGGAACACCTTACTAAACCTTGCAGCCTGTCTCCCCCCATTTTATATTTTCATTAGAAACACCACAGCAAGATACAAAATCCAGCAACACACTTGTTTACTCTTCTTCAGAAGCTATTTTCTTCAAACTGAGGGGCTGGAAAACCAAAAAATTAGCGAGTAAAAAAAATCACTGACTAAACACTGAAACAAACACTCCTTCTGCTACTGTTTCTCACTCTGAAATGTTTGTGCGTGTGCACACGCACAGGACACACGTGAACATTTTGCTACTACTTCTAAGCCCTCTTTTTTTTCTCCTCTTCGATAAGTCAAGTCAACTCTGAAATAGCCAAGCAACTATCGGGGAGGCCCAGGAGAGATGATCAACCCAGTGAGAATTTATAAACGAGCAGAGCATCACCCTCTGCCTCCTCCTTCTCTGCTCCCAGAAAAGAAAATGTGCCATGGGGCTGAGTAGAAGGCTGGGCTCGGAGACCTCCGGGTCGGGCTGTGCAAGTCCTCCTCGGACGGCCTTCTCTGACTTACACGTCATGGTGCCTAACTTACCACTGAGCTTACCCC
>PVKM010020424.1:0-23373 GCA_004027735.1 Carollia perspicillata | reverse complement strand
GGTTCTTGGCTGTGGCTGGCAATGGGAACTCAAAGAATGCCTGGCGGTGTAACACTTCCTGGGAAAGGGTGGAAGCCATGTAGTGTTAACGCTGACTGCAGTTCACGCGAGCTTTTCAGCTTCTGTGCCGTGCTCTTTAATGAATATTGCCAGGGGCTGCCAACTTTTAAACTTTCTTTCCTCAGTTTTTTTTTTTTTTCATCTCTTAACATATTGTGGAAGTTGATAGAGACAGCTATCACAGTGTCACTCAGGATACTGAAATACTCTACAGCATGGGCATTGCCATTGGCATAGGGGCAATGTGGCATCTAAGCAATGAACTCAGAATGTACTGCATCAACGAGTCTTAGAAGAATTCTACTTTCTTGTTAGTTTTAAGGTTAGCTATTTATTAATTTGACAAAAACAATATGAGAATACATAAATGAATTACCTTGGGAAATTAAGCTAAAATATTAAGAAAGAATAATTTTAATATAAATATCTAGCATCTCAGGACTTCTTGATGTTGGTGAAATAAATAAGCCACTTCAACAAAAAAAATTTTTGCAAACAATTTATATTAACAAAGGTTTTAGGGGCTATGCCAGTACTGGAGCATCTCTATATACCACAGTACACAGAGACATAAAAACAAGCCACTGGCTATTTGGGGGGACAAGGACAGTACTTTTTCTCACCCTTTCTACTCAAATATACAAACATGGAAACGACAAGCATGGTCATGCTTAGCCATGTGTTATTGTAGCCAAACCATAAACACCATTTTTCTAACTATGTGTAAGGAAAGACTGGTCAGTTCCATAATGCTTCTGTAAATAATTTTAAAAAATAGCAGTGGGACAGCAAGGATTAAAAATTCTGGCTACAATGTGGTGGTTATTTATTGCCTCTTGAGTGCATTCCTGTATTGTGGAGAAAGATGCCCTCCAGCACGTTATGGGTCACCCAGGTAAAGGCTCAATTTGTAAATATTTTATACTTTTCTTTCCTATTTCAAAGTCAGCCTTAGAAGAACAAATGCTGCATGCTTCCACCTCCATGAGTATCTGAAAGAGTCAAACACAAACAAAAAATAGAAACAAAAACTGGAATGGTGATTGCCAGAGCCTGGGGTGAAGGGACATAGAGTCGCTGTTCAACAGATACCCAGTTCCTGTTACGAAAGAAGAGTAAATTGTGGAACCTGCTGTACAACACTGCATATGTAATTAACAGTACCGTACTGTGTACTCAAACATTTGTTAATAAGGTACATATGTTAACTGTTTTTACTGTAATAACCCCCCACAGTCATCTATCTTTATTGTTTTAAAGACAAGTAAGAATGTACATACTTTTCCTGTTAAAACAAACAGGAATTAGTAGAAAATAGTTAAAACACTAGGGCAGGTTTGTATACTTAGAGAGTAGAGCATATTTCTGTTAGTAGCTGGGGTGACATGGCATACATAAGAGATTGTATCCAATAGTGGATGTAAGATTTAGTCTTTCCAAATAGACAGGAATTTGAAATATTTTGGAGAACTTGACTCCAGAGAGGGGGACTATTTCTGAAAGATGTCTAGTCATCATGGAACTAATATAGGAAGGAAGGTAGACTATGTATTTAGCACTGTGTCCATTTGAAAGGAATCCATCTGCAGATTATAATGTGCCCTTTAGAAATGGATCACAATCGGTGTTCTACGTTCTGGTGGTCTCAACTTGAATCCTTTCCCTGTCCAACAAATTGTGCGCCTCGCTGCTCTAAAACCCAGTCTACCCTACCCATTTTTCTTGCTCTCAACGATCGCCATGATATATGATCTTGTTCTCTGAATTCTCACTGTATACTTCCCACTCTATTAATTGGCATTGGGCCACCGATTGCTTTGGGACATCTCTGATAGTATTGTATTGAATTTTATTGAATTGGTTTTATTTACTGTGAAAAGGAAAGCTTCTAAATTTCACCCCCAAATATAAATACCTTGGGATTTATTTGTATTTCCTACACTCTGTACCCTGGAATTTGTACAGAGTGGGTTTCTGTAAGTTTGTTATTGACTGGTATGAGTTGCCTAATTCTTTTAGTCTTAACATATACTTTCTAGAATCTCCAAATATGGTTACAGTAAATGAAAGGAGACTTTATAGCTCATCACATATACATGCTGTAGAGATGCCTAGGGGAGGATTGGCTGGCCTCTAGGGCAGGGCCTATTAGGGTGAAGTAGCTAGCCATGTGCCTCAGAGTTTTTGTCCCACCATGCACGTGCTGAAATGACTCAATCAACCTCCTTGTTGAAACTGGATGCCAACAGGGGAGGACTGGTTGTATTTAATTGAATTCTTGAAATTATGAAAGAATGATGAATAAATGACAGGATCAATCCACAAATTCTTCATTAGATGAAACTCCTTTACAGTTATTGAAATTTCTCTGCCCTCAATTATTTCTAAAATTGTAAAACCTAAAAAAATGGAATAAAAATTCAGCAGGCTGTTTGGTGAACAGCATAGCTGAGCAAAAGGAGGTGAGATTATCATGGGTACAATGATCCATTTATGTCTCATGACTGATATCACCTTCTAAAAGATAGTGTTTATAATACTAGCATGTGTCAAAACTGAACAGGGAGCAGCAAATTGAGTAAGTAGGGTCAAATTGTTGCTCTTATCACTGTTTTCTAGGTATTTTTGTTTTGGTAACATTATTTTTAGATATATTAATACTATTCATTGCATTGCAAACTTTCACATTTAATTACTTTTTTATTTCTGAACTAAATTTATTGGGGTAACATTGGTTAATAACATTTTCTTTTTAAACTTTATTTCATTTATTGTTTATTCTATTATAGTTGTCCCAATTTTTTTCCCTGTTGCCTATCTCTGCCCAGCCCACCCCTCTCTCTCACAGTCAATTCCCTCTCCATGAGTTGTTCATACAAGTTCTTTGACTAATCCCTTCTTCTTTTCAACATTCCTCCCCTTCCTCCTCCCCTCCTATAGCTATCATTCTGTTCCACTTTTCCATGTCTCTGGCTCTCTCTTACTCATTAGTTTATTTTGTTCATTAGATTCCAATTATAAGTGAGATCATATGGTATTTGCCTTTCACCATCTGGCTTATTTCACTTAGCATAATATTCTCCATTTCCAACCATGCTGTCACAAATGGTAGGCATTCCTTCTTCCTTTCTGCTGTGTAGTATTCTATTGTGTAAATATACCACAGTTTTTTAATCCACTCATCTACTAATGGACACTTAGGTTATTTACAACACTTGGTTATTATGAACAGCACTGCTATGAATATAGGGGTGTTTAAGTTCTTTTGAATTTGTGTTTCAGGATTCTTAGGGTATATGCCCACCAGTGGAATCTCTGAGTCATGTTGAAGTTAAAGAATATACTTTGTTTCTTTGACCAGGTAGATTTCAAATTATTTCACATTTAACTGCTTTTTGAGTGGACTTCATGAACCTGCTTTCCTCTTTAATCATATAGATTTCCTGTTTCCATTTTCCTAGTTTTGGCAAGAAGTACATAGTTTTTGAGGTATTTCACTATAGCTAAAATATTTCTTCTACTACTTATAAATGCTTAGGAAATAATTCATAAAATAAACTATAAGAATTTTAAGTCAGTTATGAAATATGTTTATTCAATTCAAAACAACATGAAAAGTAGAAAATGCTCTAAAACTCACTAGCGTAAAAGAAAAAAATAATATTGTGAAAAAATCGTGTTTTCTCATCAGACATAAGTAATATAATGGCATACTATTAATAATATGATGCTATATGGCTTCCATGTAATTACTTAAGGCTTTATGAAAATTCTTACTCATGAAAAGTTTGAATGAAAACACTATATTTGTAGCTTTTTATAGTGATAGAATCACTTGATATCAAAGATGATCAACTGACTTTCTTCCACATCATTTGTGACAAATAGAAATTAACAATGAAATCTATATTTTCATAATAACATTTTGGAAAGCAAGTGAAATTTTCTTAAAAATATACTTTCCATAAAACCCATCTGAAATCACCTTAGATAAATTTTATCCATTGTATGGAATTAAAAATAATGGTATAGAGATTTTGGAGATGGTTTAGATAGTAGCACATTTGAAATATTAAAAAATATATTTTATTCTGTTCAGATGAAGATGTAAATATAGTGCAAAAAGATGAAAAATATTCATGCTGTTATATTTCCTTTTTGAATACCTGCTCATTTCTCTCCAATGTATAGACAAAAGTGCAAGATGTAGTATATGTCTTGATATGTATAATATTCTCCCTGAATAGCAATATATGAAAAGAAAGTTGGGAGAAGTTACTTTTTTCAAATAAAGTAATCCTAGTTCTTCATACCTTAACTATACAATTAAATTTGTAGTAAGTCTAATGACAGTAAATTGGCCATATTGAGCTGATCCTCACAGTTTGAGTCTTATAATAGAGATTTCAACAATTACTAGAAGACATTGGAAACTGGTAGATTTGATGATGAAAGATAAAGTATTTTGGGGGGAGGAATTAGTCAGGGAAAAATCTCTGCCTATATAGCCTAAGTCCCAATGGGTAAGATTCCTGCATAGTTTATAACATATATTCTACCAAAGCAGAGCTCCTTGAAAAGCACTGATTCACAGATCCTGAAAACTCCTATTTTAGTGCCTGAAGACAACAGTTTCACTGGAAAAATTTTCAAAGAGAATGGAGTATATTCACTGTAGATGTGTAAAATATAGGTTCTTCTTTCGACTTTCACTTCCTTGTGGTGAGCAAGGGGAGTACAAGTGGGTGCTCTGAGGATGATTCCCGTTCGGGTGAGGGGAGCATTCCTGGGACCACGAACAGCTGCTGCAACATATCTTTGACTTTGGCCTGCATAGATAAATTGCTCTGGGCTGACGACTATCTGAAGAAGCACTGGGGGAAACTAAAGACGGGAGTTGTGCCACAGCTCCTCTCTTTGTCCTGTCAAAGAATGAAGCACACATCATGTTTACTTGTCGGGTATCTATGACGCTAACTTGGAGGAGCACTTTCTGTGCATGGTTCAGAGTAAGTGCTCAGTTAATATTTGTCGGTCAACAAATCAACTTCCTTTTCTGTGCTTATTCCCTTCTTTGCTCACCTGAAAATATACATGCATATATACTTATCCATACAACTTTTTCTCACACTTATCTCTAGTGATCATTAAGAAAAGATTTTTAAAAATTCCCCTTAAAAATGTCTACTTTAATCATCTTTTTAAATCACACTACACATGTTAGAAAACAGTAGTGCTTATATGTGGAAGATATTATTTATTCCATCTCCAGAAAAAGCTTTCTTCTTGAATGAATTAGACATCCCTTGAACTGTCTCTGTGGCCTCCAGTCTGTCCCAGAGCACCTGGTACAGGGCGTAACACACTGCACCCACTAGGCAAATGATCATGTAAGAGACCGAAAGAAAACTCAATTAATATTATCTTAACTATAACATATCGTAAGTGAGACAGCAGGAGGATCAAATTAACCACCACAAAATCAACATTATTAACAGAAACTACAAATGTCCCAATCCTTAATATGTGTGCAGTGTTTTCCATATATAATATTGGGTATTTCTAGTAGTTTGATAAAGTCAGTATTGTCACTCCCATTTTACATATGAAATAAAACTTTATCTTAGGACTCAACGTAGTCAAATAATTTTTTTCAAGAAAAACCCAAAGCTTAGAATAAAAAAATACAACAAAATATTTGAGGAAAAAGCCCCATGAATGAAAATGAGCTTTTAAATACAAACAATAAAAACAGACTATCAAGACTTAAGTATCAGAGTCATCAGACATAAAAAGAGCTCTGGTGACTTTGTTAAAAAATACATATCTATATAATCTTTAAAACCTCTACAGAAAGTAAACACTATACACAATGACTTTGTCAGTTTAGTGCAGAGTTGAAGGCAGTAAATGGAAATTGAATAAATTGAATATTGAGTAATCTAAAATAAAATCTGGTGAATAGATTTATGAATTAATTAAATATATTTAAAGATAAAACCAAGGAACTGGAAAAGATGGCTGCGGAATTATCTAGGATAGAGCAGGTAAATGTCAAAAAACAGACATACTTAAGAAAGATAGGCAACATGATGAATCGAATAAGAAAATTTAATTACAATAAAAGGAGATTAGCAAGAATGAGCTAATCCTCCAGGGTTGAAGGGCAAAAGCCACAGATTTATGAAGGTCTCTGAATCCCAAGCCAGATAAATAAAACTACACATTTAAGCATGATGTATTGAAATTGAGCAATAAAAAAATCAAAGAGGAAATATTAAAAGAGGGAAAAGTATATTTCAAAGGAGTGATAGTAAGACTGATAGCTCACTTCTATACAGCAACAAAGGAAGTCAGGTTACTGAGAAAACAGTGTTTCAACCTAGAATTCTATACCCCCAAAAATGTTTTCAGAACTGTACAGAACTTTCCATCATTGTAGGAAATTTGAAAGGATACCCTTCAGGCATAAGGAAAGGGATCTCAGAAGGAACACCTGTGAAATAAGAAGAAATGGAGAGAAAATGCATTGGTAACTCTCTGAACAAACCTTAGGGAATGGAAATTTCATTAAACAATAATAATTAGATGTATGGTTAAAAAGCAAGATAGAATAACAATAAATGGGGTTAAAGTTTTCCAAGATCCTTTGTTACTCAGGAATAGCTTGCTTGAAGTGGTGTTAATTATTAGGTTTTCATGAACTAAATACACATGTAGTTGCTAATTTTTATAATATGTGAACATATTTTCTATTTTTAAAATTGCCTTAAATGTCCTCTTCATTCCCCCACACAAATATTTCAGGTAAGTGCAACAGAATCTAAACTATGTGATCAGATTCTCTTATACAGGAATATCCACTTAATTCTAAATAATAAATACACATAATAAATCTTTTATGTCACAAGTTTTCTCCCAAATAATTTTTTTTGCATAGAATTGAATAAAAACTATAATTGAATAATGTTAGTAATTTTAAATGGTGATCTATAATTATACTTCACTCTATGATTGGTGAGAAATTATGAGTAAGCTTGCATGCAATTTTAAGCAAAGCCTTAGAAGTATATGAATGTATATAAATTGTTCAGAATAACTGAAAGAAGTAATTTCCTCTATATAAAATACTTTAATAATATATTTGAATATATAGTACTTATTCATCTCTATTCATTTTATCATAAAGCTAAAATAATAAATTTTCTCACAATGGCCTATATCATTAGAATTAAGGTTGGATTTACTATGTCCAGTTTTGATCTCCAAAATATATAAAGAACTCATATGGTTTAACACCAGGAAGACAAACTATCCAATTAAAACTAGGCAAATGATTTGAATAGACATTTCTTCAAGGAGGACATACAGATGGCTCATAGACATGTGAAAAGATGCTCAGCATCACTAGACAATAGAGAGATGCAAATTAAAATTATAATGAGGTATCACCTCACACCTGTCAGAATGGTCATCATTAACAAATTGACAAACAACAAGTGTTAGAGAGGATGTGGAGGAAAGGGAACCCTAGTGCACTGTTGGTGGGAAGGCAGACTGGTGCACCCACTGTGGAAAACAGTATGAAATTTTCTTGAAAAACTAAAACTGGAACTGCCTTTTGATTCAGCAATTCCACTGTTGGAAATACACCTTAAGAATCCTGAAAGACCAATTCAAAGAACCTATGCACCACAGTGTTCATAGTAGCACTATTTACAATAGCCAATAGCTGGAAACAGCCTAAGTGCCCATCAGTAAATAAGTGTATCAAAAAACTATGGTACCTTTACACAATGGAATACTATGCAGCAGAAAGAAAGAACTACATTTTGCAACACCATGGGTGAAACTGGAGAGCGTTATGCTAAGTGAAATAAGACAGTCAGTGAAACACAAATACCACATAATCTCACCTATAAGAGGGATCTAATGAACAAAATAAATTAACCAACAAAACAGAACCACAGGCATGGAAACATGGAACAGACTGAAAGTGACAAGAGGGATGGGGTGAAGGGGTTAACGGTGGAAAGAAGGGGAAGGAACTAGACCAAGAACATGTGTGGGTGGCCCACAGACATGGACAACAGTGTGGGGACTGACTGTGGGAGAGGAGGGCTGAGATGGGTGGAGGAGGACAAAGGCAGAAAATTGTAATATAGTAACAATAAAAATAATTTAAGAAAACTGCAAAGGGAAAATTTTTTTTTAAAGTAAAACTGGTAATAGCTTCTTCTGTTTTCTAATGTTGGTGCACAATTAATCATCACAGAAGAAGAATTTTCCTATTGTTTCTTTCCTCGTATAGTTATTAGTGGAATAAAAAATGGATGAGATTCTGAACAAATGACTTTCCTTCAGGGGGAAATGTGTATGAGTTTTTTCTATTCTCAAGGAGGCTCAGAACTTTTGTGTGGCATGGAGATGGTACAGAGTCCACCATATTGGGTCTAGAGAGAGAGAATTGATGTGTTATCTAGAAAAATAAAATGATTCTCTCTCTCTCTCATATTTTCTCTGATTTTCTCTCTCTCATTTTCTTCCTTTCCCTTCGTCCTCTCTCTCTCTTTTTCCCCTTCAAAGGCTGAGGCCTCAGTTGACAAAAGTATCAGAAATATGTTTTACGAACAAGGAAATCCAAATGTAAGTTTTACTCCATCTTTTCATATTGCTAATTTCATTAAAGTGTGCTAAAACACAGGTGTTTACATACTTTTCCTTTTAACTGGGACACAAATGTAAACAAATCTGCACTGGTTTTCACGTTATCTTTTTCTCAGGAAGTAGCAGTGAAAACCACCATTTTAACTTTTGCAAAGGACATAGGACAAATGCATGCAGGCCAAGTAAAGATGTCAGTTGTCATTAACCACTAACAATCTTGGGGATGCCTGAAATAATAAGTAGCCCCTGTAAAATTTTATTTATATTTAGAATTAAGAAAAATAGCAGTCTTGAGCTACTATATGTGATATATTATTTAGCATGACTATGTTATAAACTCTTAACCAGATGCTATACAAATTACTTATGTGCTTACAAATTTACTGTCACTTTATATTTCTAATATATTAAGATAATAAAGTCAGGGGAAATATGTTCTCTTCATGGACTATTTATATTTTGTATTTACTCATTGGAGGGGGTACATTTCATTTTAAGTATTCTACAAAGAGAAAGACACTCAAATTATAAGTTGAATGGTTACCAAGTGAGCACAGCCATGTGCCATGGTTCAGGTCCATACTCACAGCACAGCACCAGCAGCCAGAGTCCATCGTCTCCCAGCAACCCACCTACGGACCCAGAGTTCCAGCCAGCCTCTTTCAGAGCTTCATGAGAATGAGAGAAGGCTTTCAACTTTCAAGTGGCTTCTTTCAACATTATATTGTTTGTCCAATTCACCCATACAGTTGTAGATGCCAATGATTCATTCTTTTCCACATTGTATTGCATTCCGCCAGGTGACTTTATAACAATTTATTGATTGGTTATATTGTTAGGTGATTTCAGTTACTTCTAGTTTTTAATATTACAAATTATGCTATTCTGAACATATATGCATGCGTTTGGTGAACGGATGTACCTGTGTCTGTGATGTGTGTAACCTGGGAGTGGAATTTCCGGAACATGAACCACACATCTATTCACTGTTAGTAATGAAGTGACCTGAGAACCACTATCATGTCCGTGGAATTGAAGCACAGGGGTGGGAGAGATTAAGTAAGAAACTAAAGTCAGGCTATATTAAGCCCTGCACACACCACTTTATTGTTAAATAATATCAATCACAATATTTAACTTTACTGACCCTCAGCTCATTGATCCATATAACACACGTACATTATGCCACACATTCTCATTTCTGTACTACATAAAATAATGTATGTTGAAAAGTACATAACAAGCTTAGTGTTTGATAAATATTCATCTGTTTATCCCCTTGCCTGTATGTTCGTAGAGTTAAAAATTAAATTATATGTTAATTTGAATGATTAAGTCAGAGCTGTAAAAAGCATTTGGCAGTCTCTGCTCTGACCAAGTTGTCTCTTGTCACCTGTCCCTATTGATTTCATCGGTACTCCATAGCTTGGTACGCACACTAACTAATGCTCGTTAATTAAGAATTCATTAAGCAGCTGCTCTGTGTGCAGCATCACTCTGTGCTATGCGGAAAATGCAGAGTAAGCACAAACACCATTTCCTGTCCCTCAAGGTGCTCAAATACAAACAGTAGAGACTCGGGAAATATTTTAATAACAGAAGAAATTCAACATTGATTACATTCTAAAAGGAGTAATACTTTCTGCTTCATATTTCTTCCACATAGCTACAGTTATTAAACTGCAAATGTTGAAATTATAAAACACACAAAGTTTGAAAGAAAACCTAACATTTGTTTATTTTACCATTCAACATTATATCAGTTCCAAGAATATTTTTTAGGATAATCTGTTCAAGAAGCATTATATATGGGGGTCTTAGTTTTAATAAAACGTTCTACTGATTTCTAATAGGTACAGCTGAACACATTTTGTGCAACAGAAAGGATGAGAATATTAACAAAGGCAGCTACTCACCAGAACTGAGATTCTAGAATAGGTTTTGTTCTTCTGTTTATCATTGTTAGAGAGCTGCCTGTTGGAAGCAAATCAGGTCAGTCCATGCATAAGTCTGGCAAATGGAAGTTAATCATAAGCGTTGTGGCTTTTTCTTTAGTGATAAACAAAGAAGTGAGGCTGATGTATTATATTTATGTGGGGACTGAAAAGGTTACCGAACAAGATGAGCAAAGACAGAACAGTAGGAGTGCTGGATTTTGAAATATAACAGCAGTTTACTAGGTCTTTGC
Source organism: Carollia perspicillata (assembly GCA_004027735.1). Taxonomy (NCBI): domain Eukaryota; kingdom Metazoa; phylum Chordata; class Mammalia; order Chiroptera; family Phyllostomidae; genus Carollia; species Carollia perspicillata. The sequence goes on along the minus strand of PVKM010020424.1, from coordinate 12,458 downwards.
GGAGGTGGTGGAATGTCCTATGAGGTTGGCACTATAAATGCAAATACATAAACGAATTCAATAACATGGTATGGGTGTTGGTAACAAAAATGGTTTGTGTTTTTGGAACATTAAGTGCAAATGGAGATATAAATGAGTAGAACATAAAACAGGTACCAGGAACTAGATCAGAGAGAACGTTGTATATTTTCACTTATGCTATGGAATATTGTCTTTTCAGAAAGAGTGGTTCTCATATTTCTAAGTGCATGATACCTGGCATTTATTTTTCTTAAAATGCAGGTTCCTAAAGCTCTATTATCAGTAACTCTTCTCTACATTTGATTCATTTCATTTGATGGAGAATCCATAGAATTTGCATTTATAAGGTTCATACAAGGAGAAACAGTTTTAGGCTTTGAAAAGCTGTTAAGTAGAAGACTGATATTATTGTATTTCTAGTTTTTAAGAATAACTTGAGAGCAGTGAACCCATGCTGATTGGTTAGGACACTACTGGGAAACTACAGGTGACCGATGATGAAGTTTGGACATGTCACACCGAATTACGACAAAGGCAGCAATGCAGTGCATTGGGAAGTGACAGTCTGTGGACCAAAGGGTCATCAATAAGAAAAGTAGATCTCTTAGTGCTATTTGTTACATATGCAAAATTTCTATCTCACATTAAACACAAAAATTCCAACTTTATTGAAAATATAAATATGATAGAACGATATAGCTTTTAGAGAACAATAACATTACAACTTTTGGTTTAAGCATACAGTTTTAAAACAATGTATAAAAATGAATTATGCTAAATGAAATAAGCCAGTCAGAGAAAGACAAATACCATAAGATTTCACTCATATGTGGAATCTGATGAACAAACTGAACTAATAAGCAAAATAGAGACGGACTCATACATGGAGAGCAGATGGTAGCTCTGCGGGGACTGCGGGGGTGGAGACTAGTGGTTGGAGGGATCGAGTGAAAAGGAAAAAGGACTCATAGACATGGACAACAGAGTGGTGATCATGGAGGTGGGGGAAGAAGGGTATAAGGGGAATAAATGGTAATGGAAAAATACAATAAAATAAACTTAAAACAGAAAAAGTGGAGCCAAACGGCAAAATCAAGAAAAAAAGAGCAGACATTCAAAGAAGAAAAATTAATTAGCTGATGGATACATCATCAATAAAATGACAATACAACCAACTGAAGGAACCCACATGGAACATAAAAATGCGTCCAAGAGAGGAAACTGCAACTAATGTGAGTATACATTATACAATAGGAACGTGGTAGAAATATATAATATGAAACAAATAATGTTATCCTGAAAGAAATTGGGAGGCAAATACATTGATGATGATCGCAATTGCCAGAAATACTAGTTACACACTTTATTATGCATAAAAGTATTATCATCCCCCCAAAAGCATGTAAATATAGTTAAAATTTGCACCTCCAAAAATACTGCCTATAATATGAAACTATATCATATGTACTGTTAAAGTAGTGTTAAATGTATACAGAAAAATGAAAAATAAAATAGTGTATAAAAAGCTTTAAAAGAAAAACATAATAAATGGACTACATTGTCAATATCACTTGTTCATTTCAGACATCATTAAGAGAGGGAAAGGACAAACCACAGAGTAGAAAAAGCTGGTTTTAATACATAGGTTCAGAACACATAGAGAATTCTTTGCTGTTGTTGTTGTTTGTTTTTTTAAGATTTAGTTGTTCATTTTTAGACAGAAGGGAGGGAGAAAGAGAGGGAGAGAAACATCAATGTGTGGTTGCCTCTCACTCACCCCCTACTGGGGACCCGGCCTGCAACCCAGGCACATGCCCTAGACTAGGGATTGAACTGGTGACCCTTTGGTTCACAGTCCAGTGCTCAATCCACTGAGCCACACCAGTCAGGGCACATAAAGAATTCTTAAAATAGTAAGATAAAACAGAAAACTCAATTGAAATATGGGTTAAAATGCTTACTTTTGAAAAGTGGATATCCAAGTTATGGATTAATGTATGAAAATTTGTTCATAATATAAGACATCAGGGAAATGCAAATAAAAATTGCATCTATACAAAGAGGACTAGGTAAAATTCAAAATGATGAAAATTTCAAATGTGTAGAAGGATTTTCAATAATCAGAATGCATATACTGCTTGTAGGAATGCAAATTCTTATGTCTACTTTGGAAAATTATTTGGCTTTGTCTCCTAATCTGAAGTAATGGGTATTCTATTGATTTTATCTCCATTTATACACCTAACAAATATTTATACAGGTTTAACAATATACTCTATAATATTCTCAGAAACAGTATTTGTAAAAGGCACAAACTGAAAATAATTCAAATTCTAATCTACAGTTGATTTAGTAAATTATAGTACTTTCAGAGAATGAATGTCACATATTCTGATTGTTTATTGCTGCATATAAAACCATTCCAAATTCAGTTGATTAAAACAACAAACATGATCATGAGTATTGTGACTCAAGCCCTGCAACAGGGTACAATTGAGATGGATTTTCTGTGTACTATGATGTCTAGGGCCTCAGCTGGAAAGATTCTAATAGCTGGGGTTGACTTTAATGGCTGGGAACCAAAAGCTTCTGAAGGCTTCTTCACTCATGTGTTTAATGTTGTTGGAGATTACCAGACGTGGTCTTCAACTAGAAACATTGCATGTGGCTTTATTATTCTCTTGAGCATGTCAACTTCATTCTAAGAAGGGAAAGCCGCTAGAAGGAACTTTTGAAGAGGTAGTATTTTAAGAAGCCAAAGCAAAATCTACAGTGTCACAAATCACACCCTATACCTTAAGGCACACTGTGTTGATTAGCAGAATGTCATTAGGGTTACCATGAGTCAAGGGAAGGGAAGCTAGACTCCATTCCTTGGAAATGGCAAGGTCTCTTTGTAGATCATGGGGGCTGGGAGAACCTGCTGTGGCCATCTTTGAAAACAGAAGCTACCACAAAATGCTTTGATGAGACTGACAATTTAGCCCATCAGTATTGATGAATCTTTCAAACATTATGCTGCTAGTGAAGCCTGACACGAAAGAGTACATGTTGAATAAATTTTTTATATACAAAATATTACAAAAGGCTACGCCAGTATTTGCTTTTTCATGTAAGCATGTTGATTATACATTGTGGATAGTGATCAAAAGAGAGTAGGAAAATGGTTTCTGAGTTATTACTTATTTTGTGTTTCCTTTATGAGTATTAGCTGAGTTGTATCTGGCATGTGAAAATTTATCAATTGCTCACTTATAGTATAAACATTTTTTCCTGTGTATATATTATACTTCAATAAAAGTTAAGGTAAAAAGAAAAAAAAACCCTTTTGATTTCTTGTATTTAGTGTATATGATTTTTGGCAATATTTTAAGATCATTTTAAAATTTTTATTCCATTTTTTTCACTCATTGCTTTGTAATTTCTATATTTTTAGTCATTATACTTCTGTACAAAATTCTTACCAGAAAGCATGCAACCTCATTAGAAATAATATTTGTAAATGATACTGGTGTAGTTGTTCATTATTAAGAAAAATGACTTATTTTCAAAGGTAAAATTAGGCTCAACATTATGAACTCTTTGCTAAAAAATAGTGAAATTAAAAGTTATTGAATAAGGCATGAAGAATTACAATACATAAAGCAATTGCTATCTTATTATGACATTTATATATATGTGGAAATAGCCAAGAAATTTGGAAAGTGACATTTTTTCCCTTTATATATGCTTTTTTAAAAATCCACATCTAATCCATCAGAAAATCCTTTCTGCTTTTGCTTTAAGATATAGACTCCAACGATCCTCTCTCCTCTCCACTGCTACTGCTCTGTCTTAACTGACCTTATCTTCCACTTAGACTTGTTCATAGCATCCTAATAAGGCCCCCCTGTTTTGCCCTTTAAGCTTGCATTTGAATTCGTAACACAGCAGCTTCAGTGATTTTTAAAATCTGTCAGATCATGTAGATTATTGCTGATCTTGTGCAACTCACTTTCCAGTGGCTTTGATCTCAAGAGTAAAAGTCACAGTTCTCACCAGGATCTACAATGCCACACATGCTTCAACTCCTTCTGCCTTCCCAGCATGCTTACCTACCTGGCCTTCCTCCTTTTGTCAAAAATATCGAGCAAGCTCTCATCTGGAGCATTTGCACTTGCGCTTCCCTCTGCCTAAACTTCTTTTTCCCCAGAGTTTTAAATGGCCTGTTCTTTCATCTCCTTCTGCTTTTTGCTCAAATTTCTCCATTACTTTGAGGCTCTGTCCCAACCACTCTATTTAATGTTTCAACCCTTTTCCTATCCCCATCATTTCCACTTAAACAACTCTTCCCACCTTATTTTTGTTCAAAGCACTAATCGACTTTACATATGCATTATTTTGCATTTGCTTCATTATTCTGAGTCTCCTCTACCTTACTTTCACCCCCAACATAGTGAGCTGTGGCACCATAAGGACAGTGTGTGCATGCACACATGCGCACTTGCACAGCCTGGGCTTTACCCACCTATTCTCTCTTTCTGAAACAATCTTCTCTGTTCCATTGACTATTGTTTCTCTTTTGTCGATTTTCATTTTTAAGCTTAAAGTTCATCTCCTAAAGGACATTTTTCTAGTCATTCTAATAAAAGTAGTCAGAGCTCATTATTCTCTAAAATATCTACCTGTTCATTTCTTTCATAGATCTTAAAATTATATAGTTAACTTGTTCATTTAATTATTGACATGTGTTTCTTCTTAGTTAGAATGTCATATCAATGAGTAGAATACCTCCTTACAAAATAAATGTGTAAAAAGAGTGAGTAGATTTTACTCGGATATTGACCCTTTTGTTTTGATAATTCCTCCTAGCGATAAAGTTTATATTTGCATTTTCAGTATAATTTTATTGCTTCAGTAAAGATAACAAAAACATTTAGTAATATTTTTATTCACCAATATATGATTTTTTTATTTCTATGTTTATAAGTATTCCTTTTTTATTTTGATTAGCATATTCCTCTCATGGAAGACAGGCAGTTTCCTTTCTCAGAATGAGCCTGATAAACCTGGTGGTAACCCCTTAACCAGTTAACTACAAAATCCCTTTGACTCCAGGACTGGCATATGGCTGACTCAAAGATAGAGAACTAAATACAGTATAGGATACATTATTTTTCATTCCATTGATTTCATGTTCTGGGATTGTGAAATTTTGACATTCCATAGTTATTTTGTTCTCATGAGGCTTCCCTTACCTTAGAGATGAAGACAGATGAATTTATTGTCAAGGAAATTACAAAGGTACAGAATAGATCCACTGGGTTTAGCTAGATTGAATCAGATGTACCTCTGGACTTAGAGTTGTGTGAGCAAACATATTTGCATATTTTATCCATGATAATTTGCTCTTCTACACTTATAGCCAAAAGCAGCCTAACTATAATTCAGTTTTGATTCCTCTATTTTTAACAGCACTTTCTATTATTTTACTCAATTGGAAAATTCTGCATATTATCCATTGCTTTGGACATATTGATTTAAACGTCACTGTAGCTATTTGGAGAAGCATTTCATGGTAGAGAGCTCCTGCTTATTACCTTCACATTGCCTGGAATACAGATAACAATTTTTAGTAAAATTTCACACATGAGGCCCTAGTTCCTGTCATTATTACTATTATTGATTAGTTTAGTGTCTTCAAACAACCAAAATCAATTACAAGTCAAAGGTAATGCTATTTTATTCTTCTTTCCACAGACTGAATACTGATGGGAGTTTCAGGTAGTAAGACACAAATTTCAGAGTTTGTCTGACTATTTTAAAGTTGTATAATCTTTCATCAGTGAATATTGATTCATTTTCAGTCAAGTTGGAAATGTTTCAGATAGTAACTCTCAGTACAACTCACCAGCCTTACCAGTCAGTATTATCTCAATTTTCCTGACAGCATACTGTACTCACGGATGAGTTAAAACTTCTCTCATCTTATCCCTTATAGGCTGTATTATCTTTGTAATCACATGTAGAAAGTAACTTCCTCTTTGGAAAAAAGAAATCCATAAACAAAAGCACATAATGAGTTTACTAAATTCATGGTAGGTTCCATTTGTTTAAGAAGAGCATGTAAAACTTGCAAATGTGTGGATAATATTTTCCATTCTGTTATTTTCCTTCTGTTTTAGAGTCTTAAAAACATGATATACTGATTCTTAAGTTATAAAAACATAAACCATATTTTAAAATATTGTGGTTATTATTTTATTTATGGAAAACCATATCATTCCTGGTTACAATTTTGAGTCATTTAACTCAGCCGCAATTAAAGGACTTCTTTAAGAGAATGATTAATACAAAACACTTCCATGTTTTAAAATGTTATAAACAAGGGAGACCACCCCAAAACTGGAATTCCTTTCTGCAGGGCAGGCCCCTTACAGTATAGGCTTTCCCTGCTGGGTGAATACTCTAGGTACCTGTCTGTATTAGTGTACCAACTGCTGTTGTTGTGAGAGGCTGCGTTCTGATTCAGTGAATTGTTTTTTTCAAACTATAAGAAAATTCATTTAGAAAGTCATAGGTAGAAGAAATGGTATAAGGAAACAAGTTACAGGGGCAAAAGAAGGGCCCTTGTTACTTAGGAGAAAGAGAGAGGCAAGGAAATCATATCTAGGGGAATGGAGTGTAGAAAGACAGGGCTGTGCTCCATACGGAGAGCCACACTGGAATCTTGTCTTGAGGGTGTTTATCTGGAGGTCTCAGGGGAGGGTTCCAACAGACTATTCATTAGCTTTCTGGCATCTTCTTTCAAGATCATAGCCTCAACTGATTGCTCAGTGCCAGGTCAGGAGGTCATTAGTCAATGCAGCTGGTCCTGACTGTCAGCAATGGCGTGCTTGTCTGGCTTTGCTGCTTTTCTGGGCCTGGAGCTGAAATACCACGGAGGCCTAGATGTCTTTGATGTGAGTCACAACCTTGTTGTTGTTAATGCTTAAGGGCTGTTCTCTGGCTGTTCAGTCCTGCTCTAAGTGTGTCTACTCCACAAGACCAGCAACATGCCAGGGGAGGAAAGGTCAGAGGAGGGTCCGGATCACATGACCAGTGATATGGAAGGTTAGGGAGTCTCACCTGCTGACCAGCGAAATGCTAGGGGAGGAAAGGTTATCCTGGGGAGGAGGTCCTTATTTTCCCAGTTTTTCCCATTGCTAGACACCTGGGGCTTTCTGCCCTGGTGACCTGTACCTGTCCCATCTTCCTTGCTCTATTCATGTCTGTCTAACTGCCTACCACACCTTCGTTATAAACTGCTGACTTAATTAAGAATTACCTGGGGTGGCTGGCTGAAGCATCATCCTATGCACCAGAAGGTTGTCAGTTCAATTCCCAGTCAGGGCACGTACCTGGGTTGCTTGTTCAATCCCAAATTGGGGCATATATGGAGGGCAACTGACGAATGTTTCTCACATCAGTGTTTCTCTCTCCCCTCCTTTATCTCTAAAATCAATTTTAAAAAATCCTCAAATGAGGATTTTAAAAAAATAAAAAAAGAATTACTTGGGAGGCTATTAAAACTTCAAATTCCTAGGTTTTTATACTAGAGATTCTGAAGATGTGAGGCTGATAATGCAGGGCCTGAGATTGTGTGTTTTAACAACCCCTCCTCTCTGCAGGGAGCAGGGAGATTTTTTTAAGTACATTTCATTGATTATGATTACAGTGCTCCCATTTCCCTCCCTTCTACCCCTCTTCCTAATACTGCCCTTTCCTCCAGCAATCCCCCCTTTAGTTCACATCCATGGGTCATGTACATACGTTCTTTGACTTCTCCATTTCCTATACTATTCTTAACATCCCTTTGTCTACTTTTTACCTACCAAGTATGCTTCTTAATCCTTACACCTTTTCCTCCACTCTCTCTCTTCCCCCTCCCAACTGATAACCCTTCAAATGATCTCTTTGTCTATGATTCTGTTCCTGTTCTAGTTGTTTGCTTAGTTTGTTTTAGTTTTTGTTTTGTAGATTCAGTGGTTGATAGTTGTGTGTGTTCTCATTTTAATATTCATAGTTCATGACCAATGTGAACTATGACCAACGTGCTCCACCCTCCCTATTCACTCAATCTTACCGAGTGACTTTTGCTGACGTGGAAGAGATAAAACAAAAAATGGCAGAAACACTGAGAGACTTCAAAATCAACGAGTTCAAACACTGTTTTGAGCGGTGTGAAAAATGTCTCAATGGGTGTATTGCATCAAATGGAGAGGACTTTGAAGGTGACTGAAGTTTAAACAATGTAAGGATAAATGCAAAGTTTTATATAAATAAATTCTGGGGTTTTTGGGGTCTACCCTCATAAGTAAGAACTGGAATTTTAGTTGAATAACATGAATATATTAATAAAATATTAAAATATATTTGAATATATACATTTTTGCTGATTACTAGATCAATCCTATACCACAGTCTCTAAGAATAATTTATTACATCATATTCTACAAAATATACTCTTACTTTAACAATTGAGTAGAATAGTACTCAAAAGTGTTTTTCTTTTTTTTACTCACTTGTTAGTCTTTTATAAAATATAAATTAGATTTATATCCTTAGATATATTTCAAGAAGTAATCTAACATATAACAATAATGCTTGTGTGTGGAAATATTGCTATTTCTCACTCTATTACCATTTAGGCTTATTTTGAGAGCATTAGCAGTTTTCATTATTGGGCTCATACATTTCTATCATAAGAACTCAGTTAATCTGGGCTTCTGGTCAAGGTGGCAGAGTAGGTAAAGTAAGTACTCACATCTTCCTACAGTCACATCAACATTACAACTGAACTACAGAGCCACTGTCATTCAAAACTGCCTAAAATCTAGCAGAACAAGGTCTCTACAACTAAGGATATAAAGAAGAAGCAAAATTCAGACTGGCAATAGGGGCAGAGGCTCAAAATGCAGCACTCACACCCACATGTAGCAGATAAAATTTGGGAGGGATATCACAGCTGCAGAGGTCCCCCCTGAAAAGGGAGGAGTCCCAGCCCCACACCCGGCCTCCAAGTCCAGGGTCAAGTGCTTGGAAGAGAAGTTTCCTTCTAGCTATGAAAAGCAGTGGAGATTGTGGCTAAGGGAGACAGAGGGCCCCTGCAGTCCCAGGTGTTCCTCTAAAAGGCCCATGGCTTCAAGACAAGGGCTAAAGGGTCAGCTTTCTCTAGACAGAAGTGCTGGCAGAGTCACTGTTTCCTTGCTGAGCTCTCTGCCTGTAGCTTCAGGAGGACACCGTATCTGAGTCTCCACCAACTTGGCTAACACTGTTTCCTCTGCCCTGGTAATTCCCTGAGACCTCATCCTTTCTACATTTTGAGGCCCACACAATCCACTTCCAGTGGTTTTTTATACAAACAGCTTGTCTTCACTCATGCCACAAAATTTTTAAAAATCTCTCAAAGGTCCCAAAACCCCAAACAAGCAGCCTCTGGCCTTGTCATGCTATATACTATTTGCTAAACAGCCCCAACCTGTCACTGGTGGAAGTTGACCTCAGTTGACCTATCACAGCTAACCTCTCCCAGGCACCTCCAAGCCCAGTACAAGTAGAAACAATATGCAGATCATTTTGTAGCTCTTTCTGGGTGGCACCATGGGGAGCTCAGGCAGTATATAACTTCGGCTTTCACCTCTCTGGAGGCCCCATTGCTAGCATAAGCAGTGGACAGCTTTAGATCATGCTGGAGGACCACCTAATCACCTCCAGGAGTGACACACTTAAGGGACAGTCTCAACAGTCACCAGAGCCCTGCTAAGCCAAGTCCCACACCATGGGGTAGGCACCTAGATAGCCCTTCCTCTGCTGTAGACCAGGCTGATTCTTGCAACCCAGTAGCATGGGGGATAAATCCCTCCCATTGTTAGACAAACAGCAATAAAGACTTAACTTGAACAGAAGTATTCATACAGTATAAATGGAGGCAGGTGCGGGGGGGCACACTTGGAATGCTTCTCTTGGGTGACCAGAGAGGTCGTGCCACTGGGTCCCACAGGAAAATCTACTATATAAGCCTACTCCAGAGAAACCAGGAGACATAGCAGCTCTATCTCATACATAGAAACAAACCTAGGGAAACAGCCAAAATGGACACACAAAATAAAAATGCCCCAAATGAAAGAGCAGGACAAAACTTCAGAAAAAGAGTGAAACAAAATGGAGACAAGCAATCTACCAGATATGGAGTTCAAAATACTGGTTACGAGGATGCTCAACAACTTAGGTGAAAAATAAATCCACTCAGTGAGACCTTTGACAAAACACAGAAAAGATAAAAATGGAAGTAAAAGGCATAAAAAAGAACCAGTCAGAATACAATATAGACTACAATGAAGGATACAATAACTGAAATGAAAAGTATAGTAGAAGGAATCAACAGTAGATTAGATGAAGCAGAAGATAAAATCAGCAATGTAGAAAACACCCAATCAGAACAGCAAAAAGAAAAAAATTATGAGGATAGTTTAAAGGACCTCTGTGACAATATCAAGGTTGCCAACATTTGCATCATGGCAGTGCTGAAAGGAGAAGAGAGAGAACAAGAAATGAAACCCTATTTGAAAAATAATTATAGGAAACTTTCCCAGCTTGGCAAAGGAACTAGACATACAGATCCATGAAGCAAAAAGTGTCCTAAATAAGATGAACACAGAGAGGCCCACATCAAGGCACATCATAGTTAAAAATGCCAAATGTTAAAGAATCTTAAAAGCAGAAAGAGAAAAGCAGTTATCTACAAGGGAGGTCCCATAAGAATGTCAGCTGATTTTGCAACAGAAACTTTAAAGGCCAGAAGGGATTGGTATGGAATATTCAGAGTGATGACAAGCGAAAGCTAACCAAGATTGCACTACCCAGTAAAACTCTTATCTTCCTGAGCAAGAAAAAAGTAAAGGAGTTTATAACCACCAAACTGGTATTATAAGAAATATTACAGGGTTTTTTTTTAAGAAGAAGAAAAAATAGTTTAAAAATATCAATAATACAATGGCAGTAGATACATATCTATCATATGACAACTAGTGGGGTGGGAGGTGAGGGGGTGGAAGGATTGAGCAAAAAGGACTCATGGACATGAGCAACATTGTGGTGATTGCTGGGGGTAGGGGGTATAAAGGGACTAAATGGTAATGGAAAAATACAATAAAGATTAAATAAAAAACAATTACTTTAAATGCAAATGGATTATATACTCCAATCAAAAGACACAGGGTGACTGAATGAATAAGAAAAACATGACCCATACTTATGCTGTCTGTAAAAGGCAGAAAACTGTACTTGAATAACAATTAAAATTTAAAAAAAGAGAGAGAAAAAAACAATACACTGCATAATATAAAAAAAAGACTCTTACTTCAGATTAAAGGACATACACAGGCTGCAATTTAAGGGATTAAAAAAACATTTCATAAAAATGAGAATGAAAAGAAAATCTGGGGTAGCAATAGTTACCCTAGACAAAAGAGACCTTAAATTAAAGGCTGCAAAAAGAGACAAAGAAGGACTCAGCAATGTCATTTTGGGGCACTTATTAGAAGAAACCCAAAACACTGATTTAAAAAAAAAAGACATGTACATCTCTATGTTCGCTGCAGCATTATTTATAATAGCCAACATAGGTTAATTTCCAAGTGCCCCTCAATAGACATAAAGAAAATGTGATACATATCTACAATGGAGTATTACTTGACCAGGAAGAGGAATGAAATTTTGCCATTTCTGACAACCTGAATGGACTTGGAAGATTTTGTTCACAACCTGAATGAAATAAGTCAGAGAAAGATAAATACTATATGATTTCACTTATGTGAAGAATCTAAAGAACAAAATAAACTAAACAGAAACAGACTCATAGATTCAGAGAACATTTTGACAGTTGTCAGAAAAGAGGAGAGTTAGGGGAATGCAAGAAAAAGGTGAAGGGATTAAGAAGTACAAATTCATATTATAAAACAGTCACAAGGATGTAAAGTATAGCTTTGGAAAGATAGTGAATAATATCGTAGCCCTGGCTGGTGTAGCTCAAGTGGATTGAGCGTGGGCCTGTGAACCAAAGGATCGTGGCTTGATTTCCAGTTAGGGCACATTCCTGGGTTGCAGGCCAATTCCCAGCAGAGAATGCACCAGAGACAATCATACACTGGTATTTCTCTCCCTCTCTCCTTCCCTTTCCCCTCTAAAGACAAATAAATAAAATTAAAAAATAATATTATAATAATTATGTATGTCCCAGGTAATTACTATGTTTATCAGGGTGACCACTTTGTAAATTACATAATATCTAATCACTGGCTTGTATACCTGAAACTAATATAATATTATACAGCTATTATTGAAAAAATAAATATTTTTAAAAGTTTAGTTAAACTTAGTACATAATAAAGAGTAGGAAATTATACTTGATTTCTTAA
>PVKM010020423.1:0-23364 GCA_004027735.1 Carollia perspicillata | reverse complement strand
TTATAATTTTTCAAAAATTTGAGTAAAGATCTTTAGATTCCCTGTGATATAGTGAAAATAATCTTTGTTTCTAATTAGTAAATACTTTCAACATCTTAATTTAAGTGTGCTCATCACATTTAAATGAAGGAGATGGCTTTTCCTGGCAATGGAAACAGACACCATCAAAGGGATAAAACACGGTGCCGTTCTCCAGTCGCTGTCTACGGGGAGGAGGGCGGGGAATGCGCGGGTGGTCCCCAGGAGCAGAGAGCAGCGCCCCACCGAGGTGGTGAGGAACCTCGCCCCCTAGGCCTGCGACCTAGGAAGTGAGTTCCGCCACACCCAGGTGCCCTCCGAAGAGGGACACCAGCTCCTGCCAAGAATGGCTTCAGCCTTCAGCTAGTCCCTGAGCAGGCAGCCCCGTCATGCCGTGCCCAGATCTGGACCAGCCCACAAGGGCAAGTAGTAAGCCGGTGCTGTGCAAAGCTGCTGCGTTTGAGGTTTTTGTTAAGCAGCAAGAGAACTAACGTGAGCACTAACCAGGCTAAGTCACACAGCTGGGCTTAGAAGAACCCAGAGAAGTTTATTGTAAGCTCAATGTCCTACTTCAAGAAACGGATCCAACACTAAAGACAAACGATATTAAGAAACCAAAGAAGGGCGCTGTTAGATCAGACATGCAGCACAGGAAACCTGAGTAGTTTTAGACCTCATTGGCCACGGAGTCACCCGGCGACAAATGTCATAAAAATCAATGTAGTCTTAACAGGAAAGAGATGATTTTTGGGGGTTTAGCCCCTTCATTTGCGAAACCAAAAGGCAGGACCAGATACAGCCCTGCCTGTTTTATAGGCATCACAGAAGCCTGGGCGCTGACCCAGACCCTACAAACGCTCAGAGCTCACCTCGCTTCTTACAGAACGCTGCATCAGAAAAAAGAGCGACTGAAAGGTCTTTGTCACAGAGCGAAATACTGAAGTGGACGAGAGCAAGGCTCTCTTTGCACATAAAAGTTCCTTTGATATTTTCAAAAGGATCATTCTTTAACTCCCACTCTGAGAACTGGAAGTCTGTGTGTCTGTGCACAGGGGAGGGGGGGGTTGGGGAGGAGCTCGTGAGGTCATATAATGTTAACAAAAAAGGAGCAACTGGCTCAGGCTCTGGGAGCAAGTTATTACTCTCAATTTAAATCTTTGTTTAAAAAGGTATGCATTCAGTATAAATTAGACACTTAAAATTTAGTTGGTTCTTTTATTAGCTATGACCGGAATGGGGGGAGGCAGCAAAAACTGAAAAGGGTTACTTTTGCACCTATAAGGCTTATTCCATGCTACAGCCTAAGTAGATTCTTAAGGAAGAAAAATTCATTGTCATTTTTATTCTAATTTCTCTGGAATCAACTGCTAGGCCAGGACTTCTGGAAAGTTGTTAATAATAACTTGAGTCTAGTATTAAATAGCCAGAAATTTATCTTAATATGAATAGAAATATTGGAAACTTCTTTTTTAAAAAAGTCAGAAGAAACAATAAAAAAAACAAACAATCAGCCCTGGCTGGTGTGGCTCAGTGGACCGAGCCTGAGAACCAAAGGGTCGCTGGTTTGGTCAGGGCACCTGCCTGGGTTGTGGGCCAGGTCCCCAGTAGGGGGCGTGTGAGAGGCAACCACACAGTGATGTTTCTCTCCCTCCCTTTCCCTCGCTCTAAAAATAAATAAATACGCCCTGGCTGGTGTAGCTCAGTGGATTGAGCACAGGCTGCGAACCAAAGGGTCGCCAGTTTGGTTCCCAGTCGGGACACATGCCTGGGTTGCGGGCCAGGTCCCCGGTGGGGGCCACGTGAGAGGCAACCACACACTGATGTTTCTCTCTCTCTTTCTCTCTCCCTTCCTCTCTCTCTCTAAAAATAAATAAATAAAATATTTTTAAAAAATAATAAAAATAAATAAAAATAAATAAATAAAATCTTTTTAAAAAAAGAATCGCAGAACTTCACTACTCTACAGAAATATACTTTTTAAGTTTGGTGTGACCATGGGGGAGAGGAAATTCAAGGGGTTGCAAGAGTTTCATTCATACCAAAACCATATGCAAAAAACAAACAAACAAACAAACAAAAACCACAAAAAACCCACCATAAAAGCTTTTCTCTTTCCTCTTCATTTCCTTTAGTTTAAAACCTTTTAGCATCCTCTAAATAAAAACCTGATCAGGAAATAATTTGACATTTAAAAAAATGTAATCAAACGACCCCGTTCTTGGCTCTCCGAAGCCCCCACGGCCTTCTCTCTCACCTTGTCTATCCTATCCGGGCGGTTGGTAGCAGCCAGAACCGTCACGTCCTTCAGCTGCTCGATGCCGTCCATTTCCGTGAGGAGCTGAGCCAGAACTCGGTCAGCCACGTTCCCGGCACCTGAAGAGCTGCCATTTAAAAACACGGTTTAGAGAGTATGGTTACCTATCCCCAAATACACCATTCTTTTTAAAATACTGTACATTATATAACAAGAAAAGTCATGTCTGTTTCGAAATATAAAATGCACCCTTCAGAATCCATTACCTGTTGAATTATCACATCCCAAAACCAACTATATTCAAACCATTTCTCTTCCTCATCGTCAGCCAGGTTCGTTCTCTCCCCGACAATGACCTATGTGCACGTCAAACATGAAAGCATGGGGAAGAAAGGTATGCTACTTAAAAAGAAGGGGGTAGATGAGAGAAACCTGAAGGAGACCCAGTCAGTAGGGCTGGCAAACCCAACTCTCCATGGAGTCACCGGGGAAAAGAACCTGAACTGTCGACTCACTGGATCAGAAGTGCCTGTGCGACATCTGGAGATGTGGACATAAAAGAGGTCTGTGGCGGAAACATGTCACCTGAATTCTTTGCCACAAAAATGGCACCTGGAGAGATGCAAGTAGGACAGACCACCCAGGAGTGGGCGGTGAGTGAAGGAAACTGACCGGACAACGCACAGAACACTATCACTGTGCTTCGGAAGGGCGATGCAGGAGTGTGCTCAGGCGGCCAGGGCAAAACACCACAGACCAGGAGCTGAAACTGCAGAAATTCACTTTCTCATAGTTTCGGGGGCTGAAAGGTCAAGGTGAGGGTTCCTGCGTGGCTGGGCTCTGGGGAGGGCTCTCCTCGGGGCTTACAGACGACTCTCCTCTTGCTGTGTCCTCACGTAGCAGATGAAGAAACAGAAATCAAGCTGTCTGGCGTGTCTCTTCTTGTAAGGGCATGAAGCCCATCAAGGCTGAACTCATCTAAACCTAGTTGTATCCCAAAGGCCTACGACCTCGAAGTTTTTTGAAAAAGCATTGCTTAGCACTTCATTAATTCTTTTTGGAGCTCTTTGACAGATGAACGTATCCAAAAGATTACAAATGCTTCTTTACAATGAAGATGATGGTGTTTCTATGCACATAAATGCAGGTCACAAAATTTCCCAGTTTAGTCCCAGTGTTTAATTTTTTAAGCAGTGACACTAAAAAATGGTGAAGTCAGACTCTGAGAACCAGCTGAGTGAACCCAATCTCTAGCGTCTCTGTGCCTTCATT
This sequence comes from Carollia perspicillata, assembly GCA_004027735.1. Classification (NCBI taxonomy): domain Eukaryota; kingdom Metazoa; phylum Chordata; class Mammalia; order Chiroptera; family Phyllostomidae; genus Carollia; species Carollia perspicillata. The sequence goes on along the minus strand of PVKM010020423.1, from coordinate 19,820 downwards.
CCTTATTTGAGAAGGAAAGGTCTGGTGCTTCCTTGGTAGACACAGGGCTAGAAAGTTGACGTAAGAGGCTGGAGACATTACTGCTCCTCTGAGGACTTCATCATTATTGGCGAGTATGAGTGAGGAAGTTAAATTAGATCACACACACACACACATCCTTCTAGCTTTAGAATTCCATGGCTTTGTGATGGCATTATGCAGCACCTAGTAATTTAACTCATTATTTTGAATAAAAATATGCACATTCAGAATCTCATCACTGACAGCCCCAAATCAAGCACTTCTAAACCGAAAGAGGCGAACTCACACTTGTCCAATTTGCTATCTGCTGTGGGAGGAAACGGTGGCTGTAAATAACGTGGGAGATGAGGTGAGGGGAATTCTTGGGATTCCTGTTACCCCATGCTGCCCTGCCCTTCCTCTCCACAGATCACTGGGAGCTGGTCGGAGAATAGCACAGTGAAAATGTTTTATGAGGTGAGAAATATTCCTGGCAGAATTTCAAAGCTGCAGTAGGAAACAAAAACCATAAAACTGACATCCTAGGAAATCAACTCCCAGAAAAAGTTTGAAAACAAATGTGTAATCACTAACATAATGAAATGATTTTATAAAACTTTATTATCTGCTAGAGACAGTCAACATGAAAATGGGCGGGGGGGAGTTCAGCTGTAGAAAATATTGAAGCCACACTTTCCCAAAACATGACTTCTTCTTTTCTCTTAAGAAGTCAAGCCACTTTTTCAAATTATTCATATTCAAAAGTCACATGATACCAGAGACCGAAGGGACTCTATAGCTCAAAAGAAGTCAGTAAGCCACAGCCACAGACCAAGTCCAGATGGCCGGCTGTTTCTACTTGATCACGTGCTCACGGGGGCCTCGTCTGTGTCACAGTCGTGGAGAAAAACAGTTTCGGTAGGGGCTGCATGGCCTTCGAAGTCAGGAATACCCGCTCTCTGACCCGCTACAGAAATCTCACTGCCACGATGGTAATTCGTACACCGATTTTTTTATTTTTCAATACTCAGTATTTCACAAAAATGATCATTTATTTCCTTTTCAGGAAATTTTTTTATTTTTCAATACTCAGTATTTCACAAAAATGATCATTTATTTCCTTTTCAGGAAAATGATCATTTATTTCCTTTTCATTAATTTTATTTCAGGAAATAAAATTCCCTACCATCAGATTTCTAAATTATAGACCAACATCTCATTTACCCAATTTAAAATGTTCAATGGTTTTCTAGTATACATACTAAAATGTCATAAAGAGCTCCAAATGGTAGGCATCTGAATTTGTTTCTTAAAATCCATCTCCCACACCCTCACAGTCATTAGTCAGGCTCTGAAGAGACCTAAAAAAGGCTGAAAGGAGGCCAGCCAAAGAAATTCCACTCTGAGCACAAGCCTTACCTACAACAATTCTCGGTATTCGTGTAAAATGCAAGCAAACTTTCGTTTTAAAGGTAAGACAAGAACAAGAAGAGAAACTACTTGTCCTGCGTCAACAAAGACAAGATTCTCGGTTCCCAGTCCAATGCCGCAACGGGCCCTGGGTCGAAGTGCAGTCAGACCAGACCCTCCACCTGTGCGGCCGCAGGGCTCAGCACAGACAAAACACAGAGCGAGGCACTCCCGGAGCTCTGCTGAGCATGCCGTGACACTACTAGAATGAAAAGTCCATCAGGTGCTTTCCATTTCTTCTGCTGATTTCTTCAGCATTTGTTTAATACTAAAAGTTTACCAATGTGAAAATTATGCATGCCAGGAAATAGGCACTGTATTCAGAAACTTGAAACAGACATACAAAATAACAGTGGCTACAATTTTTAGTAATTGGTTTTTGTTCGAGTCTGTAATACGTAGAATTATTCTTTATATAATTAGGTAACTTTTTACCCAGAAAAACATACCCAAATGCTGACAGTGTAAGAGGCCATTTGAAGAGCACTACACCAGAAACATGAGTTCTAGTCTTGTCGAGACCTCAAAGGAGTTCAAGTGCCTCTTCTCTTAATTCTAGGGGCTTCTGTTTCTTCTGAAGAATAAAACCTTGCACTAGATGACTTGTAAGAATTTTTCCAGGTACAAAATCTTATGAAATTTTAAAAACCACCATAAAAACCACATTAAAACAACTTAGAGCCCTCCTTGAAAGTGCCATTCAGAGAAACGATGCCCACAGAAACTCCGACAGTGCTTAGTGCCACGAGTTCCCGACCTCACCCGAGCTCCAAACACACTGCAGAAAGGCCGCCGCCCTGTCTCCTGGCCTTGGCTGTAGAGCTCAGAGCTTGACTCAGGACACTGCTGAGCTGGGACCCTCGCCTGCAACGAGAGCCGGCTCCAAGCCGCTCCCTGTTACAGCCTGTCCAGGTGCAGACCCGTTCGGTGCGGAGCGGCCACACCAGTCACCAGTCATCGGTACCGCAGATTTCCCAGCACCTCCCGGGAGCCATCCAGTCAGTCAGCTTCTAACTGAGCACCAAATCTTCTTCATTGTCCACATACTCCTCTTTTTTACATTCTAGTCCTAAAACAACATCCTGCACGGTTTTGTACATAATAGCGTTAGTTTTATAAAATAGAGGCCATCCTCTCTTTCGCCCAAATAACACTGTCTTACTTCTATTTCTAGAACACACACTTTCTTTATATTTAATTTTTGTGAAATCAGAATGTCTCCCGGGGTTGGCTTCTCAGCACCGTTTTGCAGTCTGAAGCTGAACTTTCCTCCGCTAAAGCCACATCAATGACCTCACAACCGACGATGGCATCTGAGGTTAATGAAATCTCAGTGCCTGTCACCTGTAGAATACTTTTCCTAATTTCCAAAAACTTCCATTTCCTCCACTAAAATATAAACTCTGTTGTGCGGGACTCATTTTTAGCCCTAGCACTATATTTCTATCTATATGAAAATTATTATTATAAAAATATCCATGCAGAAATTATAAGAAATGCTGAAGTTTTTTAAGTGGTCCCAAAATGCCAGGCACTATGTGAAACACTTGCAGGGGTGCCCAACCCATGGCCAGGGTGGCTGTGAATGCGGCCCAACACAAAATCGTAAATTGACTTAAAACAGTACGAGATTTTTTTTGGATTACATGTTGCAAGGTATTTAATGTGTGGCCCAAGACAACTCTTCATCCAGTGTGGCCCAGAGACACACCTTTGGACATGTATTTAATTCCTACAAATTAGAATTTGTTATTATTGACTCCGTTTTGCAAAAGAAGAAACTGTGGCTTACAGAGGTTAAGAAAATTGCCTCAGGTTCTTTTCACTGTTTTATCCCTAACACCAAGCTCGCTGCAGAATAAGCATCCAATAAACATTTACTTGAAAGGAGTCTAACAACAGCCCAGTTAGACAGACAGGGTCATTACTATGCAAGTTGCTGAGAAAACGCACAATAAATACAAGCTTGAGAGGTAAGATAGTTAACTATTTAGACCTGGAACTCTGGAATCTATGGCGTGGTCATCAAGTCAAAGAGTGGCTGAGAGGGTGTGCTCCAGAGTGTAAGTACCTGAATCCCAATCCTAGCTCTGCCACTAGTAGTGAGAGCTAGTAGTGAGACCAGAGAGAGGGAGGTATTTACACAACTAAATGCCTCAGCTGCCTCACCCACGAAATGGAGGTGGGCATGGGGCCTACACCTCCTGGGGCTGTCTGTGGTGATGATCTGAACATAACACAACAAAAGGCCACACCTCGAAGAGCAACAAAGGGATTATTTGGAAGTTAAATAAGTAAACACAACGGGCCCCTCCAGCTCATGACTCTCAGTTTGGAGATATGTTCCCACAGAGATGTCTGCTAGTTCTGCTTGAAGTGTCAGTGGACCAGGCAACCAGTGTCAGTTGATGAACTTGATTCAACACCTGCAACAAAGGAAGGTTTGCCCCAGGAGTCTCCACCTTAGCCAGTGGCCATGTCCTCAGTTACAGGAGGCCAGGCCAAGAGAACCCAGTCCCTGGGGCTCCCCCATACCTACCCACTTCTGGGGACAGGGCTGCTGCCCAAGACAAGGCTGCCTGATGAAGTACTGCCCACCTAGTCCTTCGGTCTCCACTATACACCGTCAAGAAGGCAGAAAGTTAAGGTAGCTGGGGGAGTGGGGGGAAGTGTAGGCAAAATACTGAAGACAATAGTCAATTGTATAATGTCTTATTTTGCATTCATGCAGGGGTCTTTTTGTGAGTTTTTTCTTTACCTGTAGAGCACTAAAAGTTTCTAGGGCCTAAGAAGCACTAAACGAATGTTATCTAATATTAGCAGCCCCGTACAATTCAAATCCCTTCCCTCACTTCCTCTCCTAGTCCCTGTTTTCCAAAGAGCTATGCTGCTTTAACAGCATCTCCAGTTTTCCCAAGTATTACAGAGGTCATTGAAGCACTTCGCAAAGGAATCTTACATTTCCTCCAAATCCCAATATGAAATGAGACAGAAAAATCTTATTTGGAACACTGTGATTTCAATGAGCACACAGATAAGGGGAAGTAAAAGTAAGCCTTATTTACTTTCAAGTCCCAAAGAAATTTAAATGGGCAGGAGGGAGGAGAAAACAGTGGTTGTCATCAGACACTTTTATAAGTGTGAAAAAACAAGTCTGAAAGCACAAACATGTCTAAAGCTAGCAACGGCAGGCTCTGCTCGACTCACAATGCACTGCCCGCAGTCCTTCATTTTCATGGCTAACGAATAACTTGAAATAGTCAAAATTAATTGGTTTAATATGCAGAGGATAGTAAAGACTAGTATATATACATCATAATTCTCTGCTCAATTTATGAGGCATCTTAAGTTTGGAAATTACAACCTTTATAAGAAGAAACAGTCTTCTTATACACTGTCATGTCTGGGCTAGCCATATGGATTTTATTTAAATGTTATTGTTTGAACAAATGAAAGTAATGACTATTCTATAGTCCAATGTTATACAGAAATGTCTCCTAGTTTATGGAATTTTTTATTTTTCTATGTTTTCTATTTCTTTAACAGGGCAGAAAATTGGTTCAGTATCTTTAAAATTTTATATTTTTGGATCCATCACCAGCTGTTTTTATACTTCCTAGAAACTGTTCAATTTAAACAGCTGAATAACAAAAACACACAACATACATGCGGAGGTTTTATTTGCTGTAGTTTTCAGGTAATAGCAGCCTAATTAGATAAAACAATCACTTTCTAGGCAATGTTGGCTCATTACGAAATGAGAAGGGAAAACCCCCTGAAAACAGCATCACTCTATGAGATTCTTGCGGCCAGGACAAACCAACTATGAGAGACTCACTACAACTGAGGTGCAACCAAACCTCTCTACTTTGGACCATTAACGTTACATTTGCTTATCAGTCCCATCTTTGTTTTCTGAGATGTCAAATGACTTTGACCCAAAATTTTCTCTACAAAGGCAACCACACAGATTCACTTGTACTTGATCAGATTGAGCCACTGAAGGAGGGACGTACAAAGCACAGAATAAGATGGACACTCTCAGAGGAAATGACACCTAAAGGATGCAAATCATTAGCATCTAGCAAATTCCCTGAGCCTAACTGCCTGAAAAAACAGGAGATTTCCACCAAGTGCCTTGTCTGGTTTCTCATATCATTTTATTTCAAAAGCATTTTATGAGCATCTGCTACATATTCTACCTGCCGTCTGGCTCATATTTAACATTGCATCCCAGCCTGCTCCTTCGCAGGCTCCACAAACACACGTCCCTAATGTCACGTGAGTGTGGCAGGTCGCACTGCTCCAGCTAACTGCTCTGGCTTCTGTCTCTTTTGCAATTCAGGTGAACTTGAGCCGTCTGCAGTCGTGCCATCTTACCTCAAAGTTAACAGCCCAGGCACGTTAACTCATCAAAGAAAAAGGCTGGTGGTGTTCACAGGAGCTGCGACGGTGGACGGAGAGCAGCGCAGCTCCCAGGGAGGGGGAGCGGCAACGTCTCCTGCCACATGTCTGCCTGCGGCTCACGCGGCACCCTCTGCCAGCATGGCCACGGCCACTGGCGGACTTTTAGACTCAATGTATACATCAGGAAGCTATGCACAAGGCATACAAATTATCATTCTCCCACACGAAGACTTGTGCATGCTCCTTAAAGGACCTCTAAACATTTGTAAGAAAAATTACCGTACTCATAAACAGTTTTGTGAGATATATATGATTATATGATCATCAATTTAAACTACTAAAAATAATTATCTTTATTGCCTGAGATTCAGAAACAAAACTATTAATATTAATTTCCGTTCTATTGTACCTAGTTATATTTTAGGAAATATGATTTAATCCAGAAAATACTAAAATCTGTGTAATAACACCTTTTATTATAATTGGGTTCTATTCTATCATGTATTATACTTAACTGACCTTTGTTTATAGTTTTAATTATATATTTATAAAAACTCAAATTTCGATAAATAGTACTAAGGATCCCTCTATAGAAAATGAACTATAAAAATTAATTCAAATGCCCCAAATGAATATCAGTGTTTTTTCAATTGATATGAAATTGTATACATGAAGTAATTGAATGGGTGCAACACAAAAAACTGCATGAATGGCAAAATGTTTCCTCTCAGGCCCAATGGACGAATAAATGCAGTCGGTGTCAGAAGTGGACTAACTCGGCACTGCAACTGCCACCGCACCACAGCGCGCCCACACGGCAGCACTTACCTGCCCCTTTCCACTGCCAGGGCATCCAGCTCATCAAAGAAAACAATGGAAGGAGCCACCGCTCTCGCTCTGCGGAACACCTGGGGGAAGGAGAGCCATGTTAGCCAGAGATCCGCGACGCTGGTTTTAGTTTGGAAATGGTTTAGAGCGGAATCTATGATGGACAATCAGCCCGATAAATACACACCACACTGGACAAGACAGCAGCGGGCACCCACCGAGGCCCGTCTGCAGACACAAGGGTGGCAGCGCGGCTGCGCAAGCAGATGGTCTCGGCTACAGCCCCACGCTTCCGCTTCTGGGCATGTGACCGCCAGTGGGCGGCTGGGCGGCTCTGACTTGCAGTCTCCGCACCTGCCCAGCACAGGGAGTGCTCAGTGCTAGCCTCCGAACATTACCGAAGAACTGACTACAAAAATGATGCGAAGCATTTAGCACAATGTCTAAAACATAGTAAGTACTCAGTAAAGGATAGGTATGATAATCATTAAGTACATATTTAAAAGAAAAGCCATAAATGTGTAAAATGAACCATAGCTTTGCTTATAAAATACAGTCAAACCCCAGTTCTTGACTGTCTTAGTTCTCGACCATGTTGCTCACAGAAAAAACGTCTCGGTTGCCTAACAATCTTCAAGTCTCAGTTCATGCCGGTACCTGTGTGATCCATCACACATCTCTCAGGTGACACAGGAGATTTGGTTTTTGAACAAATTGCTTCTCAAATAGTTTTCCAGAACGTATTAAGTTTGAGAACCAGGGTTCCGCTTATCCATGAACTCAAAAGCCACACCTCATGTTCACCTCACTGAAGACTTTATGGGAAAGGAATACTTGATGTAAAGCCAGGACAAAAACAAACAGAAAAAGACCAAAACCCGGAAGACCACAGGCTGGACAGACTGCCAGACTAGCGGCTCCAGAGACTGGCCAGAGAGCCACGAGGGTGGCGCCTGGGCACGGGCCAGAGTCGGCATGGGCGGGGAGGGTCCCAAGGCGTGTTCCCTGTGACCTAGGCCCCCCTCCTCTTGTCACAGCATAAAACTACGAAACAGTTACCAAAACAGTAACAGTAAGAAACAGCATCATTTTCATTTTAATCAATGATGGTGCTGTCATTATCAATTAACATTTCATGCAATTATCATCATTTACATGTTAAAGACAAAACTAAAAAGGGACTTAGATTTTTTCTCAGATGGAAGTGTCCCGATCTCCACTCCTTAGGCACGTCACAAACGCAGCCTGCCCACTGCACTGCCGCGTGGGCCTGTCCACGCTGCACCTCCGGGAGGGCGCGGGGCCTGTGGGAGACAGACGGCACCCTCTGCTCGGCGAAGCCGGACCCGCAGCCAGACTGCCGCAGGGGCCAGCCCCAGCGCCGGGGCTGCACACGATTTGGCCTGTGTGACTTCTGCAGGAGGAGGAGCGGCCTGTCAGTCAGACACAGGCTTTAAAACCTGGGGGCAGGGGTGCATTGTCTACATCACCAGGCAATGGCAAAAGAAGTACAAAAGACGAGTACAGTGGAATTTCATATTCTACGGTCATTTGATTTAAAGGACTGCCTGGTTCAAGAAATTTAAATATTCTGAGGTCACATGTTCTTTCTAAGTGCTGACATGACCCTTTTTAAAATGAAATGCTGGTACTTGTTTTAAAAATCTGTGGTAAAACTAAAGGGTGGTATACTAGGAGGCTTAAAAACAAAGTACTGATCAAAATCGCACTTTTAAATACTAAAATAATATTTGCCTAAAGAAAAAATGCACTACTAGAATTGGGATGCGGACCCCCGAAATCTGTGACCCAGAATAAAGGACACCACGCGGAGGATGGAAGCGCCCCCCTGCCCCGGAAGGCAGGGCCCCATGCGAGGCATCGTCTTCTCACCTCTCTGACGGCTCTTTCAGACTCGCCGACGTACTTATTCATTAACTCAGGCCCCTGCACGAGAAGAAAGCAAGCGTTCAGCTCGAGGAAAGAGCAAATGCATTCATTAAGTAAGAAAAAGTGAGGGTGGGGGAAGGATAAACAAAATCTGCTTTTAACTAAATCAGTTCCTTCAGCAGGCTTATTTCCACTGGGTGTTACTTGTGCCTCAGAAATTAAAGCTGTTCCGCATTCCAAAAGCGACACCGAAACAAAGGAAAGGCTGTGACTGTAAGTGCTCATCTGTCTGCCCATCGCCCACACCTTCCCGCTCCCATCAGGCACAGCGCGGGGCACTGAGGACACGGCGCGGTGCAACCCGGAGCAAAGGAGACTCTGAGCTCCCAGGCCGAGCCGCTGCCTGCTCCGAGGGGTCCATGTGCTAGGGTCAGAGTCCACTAGATCGACAGACCTCAGGGCGCGGTCCTTAGGACTGCTCAGAACTCCGGGAAACGGAGGGGAACCCCGGAGTCCGTGGCAGGATGCCGCCGGGTCCCCTGAGCTTCGCGTTCTCCGCTCCCCCCCGACCTGGCCACCCCACACTGACTGCATGCCTCTCCGGGGCCCGACCTGCCCCTCTCGGCCGTGCCCTGGCCGGAGGACACGGCTCCTGTGCAACACTGTCACAGGGCCACGGCAGTGTCACCCTCGAAAGCCTGCATCTTCCCTAGCTATCTGCCACCCAGCACTTCACCTGGGTGACGGGAAATGCCTCTTGCCCTCTGAGTCCAGGCGTGGGAGCGGGCACCGAGGATGAACGGGGCAGACTCTGTGTGACAAAATCCCACTGACCACTAGAGACTGGACCCCAGCAGGCGGGCACCGTAAAGGTGGTGGGTCCCCCAGTGGTCCACCGCCTGCCACTGGTTCAAGGGGGCACATTTCCGACATTCAGCACTTCTGAAGTCTAACATTTTCTTCTTTCTTAACTACCTAAAATATTACATATGGTATGGAAAAACAGTAGGTTTTCTCTTTTACTACACACCTATCTACTTTCTCATGTTACATAGTCATCCCATCACAAGAAGTCCTAGGATATTAAAAAAAACAAAACACCTCTGCCCGAGACCCACCGCCACGTCCCTCAGATACCGGCGGAACGGCCGTCCCACAGCCCAGACGTCCTCCTCGGCCGTGGGAGCCTTCCCTCACCACACTCACTGTTCTTCCCAGCGCCTGGATCCTCGTGACGCCCTTTCCCCAAATCCAGCTGCAGATCCAACAGGGGTTGTGTGTGTGTGTGTGTGTGTGTGTGTGTGTGTGTGTGTTTCTCTTTCTACAAACACCTTATTCTGAACAAGGTTCACGTTCTATCCCGTGCATGCCATGGCTCCAGGCACTGAGGGGACGTACCTAGGCCCTGGCCTGAGCACTGGCTACGCGATTGACATCAGTCAAAAACACCTGACCGAGGCGCACTGGCAAACGCTAGCAGAATGTCAGCTAATGCCACAAACGGGTACAGGTGATGCTTAGCTTCCGTAAAGAAACCACTTCACAGAGGTGACCACCGTACGGCATGACCAGTGCTGCTGGGACAGAGGCACGCACAGGCACCACTGAAACACAGAAAAGGGACTGCGCCCAGTCCAGAATGCTCCTACAGAAAGACACTGCAGGCGCCCTCAGTGGGTCTATTCTGTGCTTTCCAAATCAGAAAGGCCTCTGACCAGCCCAAACGGATGGCGCTACGGGCACTGGAATTGTAGGGGGCTCTGAAGGACTTTCTTCAGAGCGCACTGACCCTTCAATGGCACACAGGACAACCAGCCTGAGCCGAGCAGACTGACAGCTGTGTGTCGGGGGGTGGGGGGTGCTGGGCGAGAAGGGCGAAGGGACTGAACAGAGAAAGACAGACAGACTTGCAGACACAGATGACCGTACGCTGACTGCCAGAGACTAGGCAGGTGCTTAGGCGGAAGGAGAGAGGATAAAGGAGGGATTCAGGGTGAGGGAGGGACACTTGACTTGGGTGGTGAACACACAATACGATATGCAGACGACGTGTTTTTAAATTGTACACCTGAAACCTGCACAATTTTATTAACCAGTGTTACCCCAATAAACTCAATAAAAATAAATTAGAAAAAAATAAGCCTACAGTAACTATAATTAGTTTCATTATACATCATTTCCTTTAAGGTTGCAGAATATACTGACAATGTGAAGTGAGGACTTACAATAGTTAGCTGATCCCAATCTAGATTTTAAAAAATCATCAAAAATATCAATGACACGACTCCTGAGTGAAAAACCTGGACTTAAAAATATTAAGAAAATTAATCAAAATGTTAAGGAAAAAAATAAATGACACTTAAAAAACAATTTCATAATATCTAGTAATGTTTAAGATGACCAATGACAAGAACTTCTACTTCAATGTACAAGAGCTGTACAAGAATATATTACTGAAGCACTGTTCACAACAAAAATTAAACCTGAAAATAAAAACTAATATGACAGTGAGTCAGTAAGATGTAGTGTTCCCATAAAATGGAGAACTACACTGTCAAACTGTGAATGAAAGGCTGGACTAAGGAGACCGTTTGGAAGCAGGAGAACCAGCAAGAAAGCTGGTATACGGGCAAACTCCTGGTAACACTCAAATGCCTTACACATTTACAAACAAGAATCACAGTCCCAAATTTTTTGCCAAATTTTTTAAGGTCATGGAAAAGTCTAACTTTTCCTCGTTGATTAAGATTATTTTTGCACGGTCTCGCCCTGCACGATCACTGTCACAGTCCTGCAGCCCCGTGCAGAACGAGGTCTGCCCGTTCGTGATACAAAATAGAAAGTCAAATGAACCAAGCCAGTGCCATTCATTTACATATGATACACGACACCTCTACCCAGAGGGGACTGTGGACAAAGTTCAGAAACTGAGCAAGAAAACAAGAATCGGGATCCATCAATAAATAAGCTTTAGATGATTGGGAGAATGGGTCTGGGCTGGGGAGGGGGCTGGAGTGGGGAGAATGAGGAGGAAGGAGGAAGAAATGTTTATATAGAATGTATTCAGTCTAGAGTGACTGATTAGGCAAGTGTGGCCTGATCGTAATCAGGAAGGAAATTACTGGTGTCCGTGTTGTTTGTATTATAATTATTATCACCCCAACTCTGCATTACTGTCACTGTTCTTATAGCAACTCTTCATCCAAGTGTAGGGTATGAAAGGAAATAGTAATCCGATGAAGACACTTCTCTACACAGGCAATCCATTCAATGCATTTATTATTCTGCTTTCTAATTATTTGGCTTAACTAAAGACAAGCAGTGAGAAAATCTGGAGAAACAATACTGTTCTCCACAGACTGGCTCTAAAATAGAATACAGCTTGAAGACCACTTCTAGAGAGCGCCAGACCACGACCACTGAGAATCTCGGAGAGCCCGACCAGCAGCCTGCCTGTGATACCAGAGAGACCACCACGTGCCGAGCGTCTGGTGTGCAGGCAGACAGACTTGACAGTCTGGTGGAAATGGGAAATACGGCGAACGGACTCAGCCAGTGCAGGCTCACTCATCCCCTACATGGAGGAGGGCTGTCGGAACCCTGTGGAGAAGGAACAGCGCTTTTTCTCTAAAAACAAAACAAAGGAGGAGGAAAGAAAACACCTGAAAATCGAACTAGAACCGAGCACTGTGAAGACGGTCTGGGTCGGAGTAACTGATGCGTCGCTCACAAGCAGTGAGGACACACTTCAGGAGCCCCCGAAGCACCTGGGACTGTGTGCAGAACCACATCCACACAGACACACGTCACCTGGGAGACGGGCTGCGAAATTCGGCCCCAGAAGCTAAAAGTGGTATGTGACATGGGTCCAGAATCCTCTTAAAAGATCAACCAGTATCATCATGAAGAAAGGTTATTTTGAGCTTGAAGTTCAAACTGCCAAAAATCACTGTATTCTGGTACACAGAGTTGCAAAAGATTAAATTCACTTTTCAAAGATATGTACTACCTTTTATTCTAACACTAACACAAAACTTAAGGGAATCTGAAATGGGCTGCTATACTTTTTTGTTCAGTTTGCAATCAAATATACATCTAATTCTCAAACACAGAAAAAAGCAGCAACTACCAGCATCAGCAAATATTATAAAATCTTGCCAAAGGCTTGAATATCTATTATTCCCTTTTACTGCTTACCACATTCTTCTGAGATGGATGTTCTCATGATTGTAGCTTTACAGAAAAAAACCTAAAGTACGAAAAAGATAAGTAATTTGCATGCAGTCACACGGCTTAGAAAACAGCAGAACAGCGACATGAGTCTCTTCACTGTTCATCACACCTGACAATTAGAGGAAATGCCCCGAGTACTTAGCCACCAACAGGAACGACGGACAAGCAACATCTAAGAGAAGCAGCACTGCGTGAGCCGGGCACAAAAAGCAGTCAGAGGATGGGCGACAGGAGCCGTGGGGTCCGACCCGCCTCACGCAGAGCCTGGGGAGACCCGGGCCCGGGGGCTCGAGGATGCTGGAGGCCCTGGGGAAATCCATCAACGGGTAGGACGGCGATAACACAGGCTCTTGCTCCCAGACTGCCACCTTTTCTAAAAACCACGATGTCCTCTGTTTTTTGCCAAGTCCTTAAAAAAAAGGGAAATGTCCTCTCAAGAGTTTACATAGTACCAGCAATTCAAATCAAAAGGTGTCTGTGGGAGCAGGCCGTGTGGCAGGGCAAAGCCTAACTCTCAGTGAGCAGCTGCTGGCAGGGGCACAGGTGCACCCCACACTTGCTCCCAGGCTACCCCACTCTCTAAAAAAAAAAACATAAATCCCCGGAGTGCATCAGGCCCATGAGGCTGGATAAGGTCGCTTCTTTCCCAGCCTCACTCACCAGACACTGTGGCGTATTGGTCCTGCCCTGTTTCACCTGCTTAGATTCCACGTGCTCCCCTGACAACAGTGAGCAAGAAAAAATACCAAAAGGACACGCCGTGAACGGGCTTAGTCGGGGTAGCACTGCTAGCTGTTTCCATGGCTGAGATCAAGTGTTCACGTTTACAAAACAGGAACAACGTAAATACATGTGAAATATTTGTCCAGCTGTGGAATCCAATGCGAACTAAACCAATCTTTTACTGTGTCATTATTTTACACCGTATCAACCACAAATTCAATGGTAACACATACGTCTCGTGTTCTCGCAGTTTTGCCCCTTTAATCTACTGGGTTTCTCCTGGTCTTCCCAAGGGCTTTTTAAATGTGTCTGACACCTGCCTGTTGCTTTTGGCCATTACAGTTCAAATCAAGTTTTTATAAGTTTAAAATGTCTAGGGAAGGCAAGTTAACCTAAGTGTTAACTATGGTTAAATGTTACAGAATATGCTCATAAAAACCCAAACTCACATGAGATAGAATTACATACGTGTAATGTAAGTAGAGGATCTTAAAAATTAACAAAAAGAACAGCATCAGCACATACAGAAGGCCATTTTGGGAAAGCACTTCAAAGAGTTTGAAAACAGGCATTAAATACCAGGCCCTGGGTAAGTAAAAACCCTAAAAGCAACAGAGGCTGGCAGGGAAGGGAAGAGAAAGCTCAAGCTTTTCCTCCCGAAAAGTGCAATCCAAGCTCTCCCCCAGACTCACTCCCTCTGAAGGAAAGAAAAACCCTGTTTCGGAAGGACAGCATGCTGACCACAGGCGGGCTGGCAGGGAAATGTCCCCGTGCACATGCTCACGACAACCCCGGTGTCTCTCCCCATCTCCTTTCCGGTCCACGGCACGACGCAGAACCTGCAACACCGGGTCTCAGCATCCGCACTGCCATCTATAGAAAGGGCCATTCTCTGGAGCCACAAACCCACACTCACAATGGCTGTCGGGGCCCGCCTGTCACATTGTTTAAAGGTACTTTCAACTCCACGTGTCTAATCCCAGTTCGGTATCTGCTCCCACCTCCCACCCGCCTCCCCTCCTCACAGGCTAACTCCTCCCACAGTTCGGGTTTTTCCACCTGCCTGTCACTGGAAGTAAATGGTTTAATCACCTTGGACTTCTTCCTTTGTTTCTGCTGTCTCGTCAGGATTCTAAATGCCACCCATTCCCTTGTACCACGTGACTCCCTCACTGATTCATTGAGAGCTGGCAGCAGGGAGCGATCTACTGCATCTTCACTCACCAAGGACAGTCAGTGCCTGGCACACAGAAGGTGCTTAATGTATAATTTGGAGTTATTACTGCAATTTAAAACATTTACAAATATTTTAAAGTGTTATAGACATAATACTGTAATATTTATTTCCACTCTAATTAAGTCCCATTAAAAAGAGATTGAGCCCTGGTTGGTGTAGCTCAATGGATTGAGCATGGGCCTGTGAAGCAAAGGGTCACCAGTTCGATTCCCAGTCAGGGCATATGCCTGGGTTGCCGGCCAGGTCCCCAGTAGGGGGTGCATGAGAGGCAGCCACACATTGATGTTTCTCTCCCACTCTTTTTCCTTCCCGTCCTCTCTCTCTAAAAATAAATAACTAAAATATTTTTTTAAACAGAGAAGGAAAAGAGAGAATAATCTCTCAGTTGGAATCTATGAATAAAAAATTAAGCCAACCTAATAATAAAACTTTCTTCTGTTAGTAAATTTCTTAGAAGTCTAAAAGCATTCTTCTCTTTCTAAATCGTTCTAAGTCTTCTTACATTCCAATTGCTAAAGGCTTTGTTATTACAGATCATATTATTGTCACTGTTTGCATTTAGCCAGATGTTACAGAACATTTTCACATCTTTTCCACATAGCAGTTTCATCAACTGATATAAGCCCACTTCAAAAAAAAATTTATCAACACACAGTTTTAACCTGTGATGTCTCAACACATCCATTCATACAGTGAGCAAATGATGCCAAATTCAAGTGAGTGCAACCTCACCTCCGCAGAGCTTTGGGGCACTGACAATGGCACATTAGCAGCTCTCTCTGTCCTAAGAATAACAGGCCCTTCTTCCCTGACAGCCCTTCCGTGATAAAACGAAGGATATGTCTTTATTCAGTAACAATACTGATAACTGACAATTTAAGTGCATGGGACATGTTAGACAATGCTATTGGGAGAAGTTTAGGGAATTTTTTAAGTTAAAAACCAAAAGCCCTAAAGGAAATGAAATAGAAACTCAAAAGGTCTCAGGCTCTAGATGAGCCCAAATGGTAACAAACCTACAGAAGGAGAAGAAAGAGTTAAGGTCCACGAAAGGCACAAAAGTGAACACAGCTCCTGGTCGAGAGTCTAAATTAGAAGCTGTGCCCCACGTGAAAGAAAAACTAACCGAAACTCTGAAAGAAAGTATTCTTCAGAGTGCTGGGGCCTGGGTCTGGGGCCAGAACCAACACGCCCCTTCGCAGGCTCAGCGCCTTCGGCAATGCCACAGGCGAGCCCCGTTCTGCGAGCCCCGGCTCCCTCCGCAGCCAGCCAGCGCCCAGGCCTTTGCTCAGTAACTTTCTGCTGTCACCACAAACGGGATGAAGGACAAGGAAGGTCTCCTCCAAAGTCCTCCCCTGAGGAATCCATCGTCTTCCACGTGGTCCCCTCCCCGCATCCCGCTCAGCTGGTGCAGGGCCAGACACCACTGAGTGGGTCTGTACCTTCTGTTACAGTCCTGAACGTCTGTGATATGCTTGGATCTGTGACACTGACTTCGAAATGCTGGCTTCATTAGTAGACTTTTTTGGCAGGTGGGGAGGACATTTAAGACTTACAGAAGAATTGAGCAGACAGCACAGAGAATTCTCGCACGCCCCCCGCCATTTCTCACCGCACACGCAGTGTTCCCATTGTTAATATCACCTATCAGTACGGCACACTTGTTACGATTGATAAGCCAATACTGACGCACTATCATTAACTAAGCTCCTCAGTTCTTTCCCATTTCCTTAGTTGTTCTGTCCCAGGATCTCGTCCGGAAACCCTAACCCTACATGCGGCCCTCGCGCTTTCTTGGGCTCCGCTGGGCTGCGCGCCTCCCGGCCACGACAGAGGCGCACGTGCCGGTTGGGCGTTCTACGCCTGCCTTTGCATTTGGGTCTGCCTGACGGTTTTCTCATGGCTACACACCAATTCCGAGTTTGGGAGGAAGACCACAGAGACGAAGTGCCCGTCCGGTCACTCTCCCACGAGGCACACACCGTCGGCACGCCTCATCCCTGAGGACGCTGGACTGGGTCACCGGGCTGCAGTGGTGGCTGCCAGCACCCCCACTGGGAAGCAGTGGGCCCCCAAGCCCACTGCAGTGCTGAACTCTTTGGTTGAAGGGAGCCCTCAGTGCAGCCCCACACATAAGGAGCTGGGGTAGCTACACCCCCCAAAACTCTTTCACCTACTTTTTTAATACAATCCCCTCAAAGAGCCCGGACAGATGAAAAGACGGAGACTTAGAGAACTTGTTTAAGGTCACACAGATGCAACCGAGTGCTCGAGTTGGGAGTGGAACCAGAGCCAGCTGTGCCCTGGCCCGATGCTCTCTTCACTGACACACGCCGAGCGTCAAGGGCACAGGTCATAAACGAAGAGGTCAACTTCAAGCCCCACTTCGTTCAACGACTAGCCTTTTCCCCTGCACTGCTACTTTATTCCTCAGGTTCCTGCTTCTACAGCAGTGATTAACCTTTCGTATTAACTCAGCCAACTCCCAGCCCAAAGCCACGTTATTTTTCTGTTTTCCTTGTCCTAGGAGGGGCGTCCAACCTTTTGGAGTCTCTACACCATATGGAAGAAGAAGGGTTGTCTTGGGCCATACATTATGTACATTGTGACTTACACACAAAAAAATCTCAGTGTTTTACCTAAGTTTACGGTTTTGTGTTGGCCACAACCATCCTGGGCTGCGTGCAGCCTGCAGGCAGCAGGTTGGACACCCTAGAGAAACAAAGTTTCATTTTTAAACTGGGTCCTAGAAACGCCTGTCTTCCCACTTCTCTGAAGCTGCCCTGAGGAAACAGCCTGAACCACCTGCACCAGTAACATGGTGTGACTAAGGAAAAAAAGCAAAAAAAAGCGCTGGATACTAGTTTCGTTTTTAACAAGAGGAAAATGAAGGATCCTATAATATAGTGGGTTCAGAGCTCAGGCCCCAGAGTTAGAAAGTCCTGAGATAAAACTTTAGTTCTATCACCACCACTTGGACCTTGGAAAAGTCACCTGACCTTCTTAAGTGTCGTTATTTATTCGTAACCCTAGAGACCAACCCTGAAGCTTCTAGGACACAAAAGTGGCATCTGTGCAGTTTCCCGGGCAATGTCTACAAAACAGAAGTGCTTTGATTTCTAGACTAGCCTACCAACAAAAGCTTAAAGATGAACTTGGAACTTACCAAGTTCAGATTATCTTGTACCTGTCATAACAGAATGATAGGGTATCTGGTTAAATAAATAAAAGCAATCACTTTCAGTTGTGCACTGCTCAAAATAAAATACAGGTTTTCCTGGAAATATACTGTAGTTTGTACAACTCCTCTCTGAAACTGGTGTCAGAAGAAAATCTCCCCCAAACAGTCAAGGACATGCTAAACTCACTGCGTTCTGGTACTCACCAGCGCAGCTAACAAGGGCGCTGCTCACAGTCCCCGTCCGAGGCCCAGACACCCTTCCTCCGGAATCAGCAGCAGGCGCGCCCAGGAAAGCGGCCCAGCTGTACCCGGGTAATTAATCTATGGTAGCACTCCAGACAAAAGCAAGAGAGGAGCAGAGAGGAAATTTCAGCTGAAAATATTTTGACATAACTGACCCAGACGACAAGCTACACTTAAGCATATGTCAAGTGCTCCCGTCTGCACATAACACACACAGATGTCAAAGGGTGTGAAGAGCCCTCATGACTGGCCAAGGCGACATCTCAACTCTGAGTAGATCACGCATCTTTCAATCACTGTTCAAACAAGATGCACCGACGCAGCTCAAGGGTACTTCCATAAACTCAGACAAAAATGTCTCGGGTCTTTTAATTCTTTATCTTGGGAATTAAAGGTAATCAATTAACCCTGAGAAAGTGTCAGGGAGCCCCACCTATCAATATATCTAAATTACTTGAGTTTCCCAACTGGCTAAAAAATCCCTGTGTCTAACTACTTTTTTCTGATTACTTTCAAAATGTGTAAGACTTGTTACTTCAAAAAGCTCAACCTGAATTAAGACACTGAAACCCTTAGTAAACACACGTGTATGCTGGAACCAAAACGCACCTTTTGACTCGTGGAAAGGTGAGAGACATGACACAACATGAACCCCCAACACAAACCCCCAACTTTTTGACCTCACCTCCCCACACGCAGGCTGAGTGACAACACTACTTCACCTCCAATCGCAGTCAGCCCGAGATGAACGCACCGACGGCAGTGCAAAGAAGAGCAGACTGGGTTCGCATGTTTCCTCCAGCTTGTACTTTTGAAAAATTTTAAACATACAGGAAAGTGGAAAAAATGGTGAAATGAACACCCACTGTTCATTAAATGTATCCTCCACCCAAATTAAAAAGTAATACTGTGAAACTACAATAAATTCTATACTGAATAAAAATCCATGCTAAATAAAAATTAGTAAGTAGGCTGTGATAATCTCTAAGCGAGTACGAACAAAAATTATTAAGAAAGTATCTTAACATCACTTAGCTTTTGTGTGTGTGACTGACAGGCATTAAAAACTTGGTCAGGAAGCGGAGCACGGCCTGGCCTCAGCTGGGGGGGTCGTCCTGACACCCCAAGATGCCGTGTTCATTGCCCGGTCAGGGCATGGACAGCAGTCAACCAACGAATGGACAGATAAGTCGAACAAGAAATCAGTTTTGTCTCTCCCTTTCTCTCGAATCAATCAACAAGAAAATCTGAGGGGCAAAAGGCTGAACACATGGTTGGTTATTGTACAGGAACAGTGTCTAAGAGAAACCTTTCAAAGAACCTTTTGAATCATTTTCTCACATTGAAAAAGGACAAAAGTGAAACTATGTCAAGTAATGAAAAGTTTCATATTCAAAAATGGTAATAAATATATTTTTCAGTAACCCTAGGAGAAGCCAGAGGACAGTCCTGGCAGCATCTGGAACTGTTTATCTTGGGTCATGAAAAGTGAGGTGCTAGTTCATAAGAAAATACACGTAATCTTCCTTGAGATTCAAGAGCAAATAACTATGCGCTTAGTCCTAATCAAACAGTTCAAATCTCTAGCAGACAGGAAAAAGTAAAGTT
>PVKM010020422.1:0-23366 GCA_004027735.1 Carollia perspicillata | reverse complement strand
TGGCCTTTACACCCAGTATCTGGGCAAGTCATGATGACTAGTGTGTGTTATTACATTACTGTCTCTGGTGTAGGTTTCTTGAGCGGAGAATCTCCATACATAGGGCATCTGTGGGGCTCGGCCTGTCCCTACCAGGCCCACTACAAGGAGTAGGAACCAGAGCCCCATGTCTGGAACTTGGTGTAGGCTGGGGCAATTATTTCTACAGTCTAAGTCAGGCCTGAACGCCAGCAGTTATTAAGCAAAGCAGAATATACCGGCAAAAGTTAGGACTAAACACAGATACACTATTCCCAAGACAATTCATTCCACGGTGCTCCACTTGGGTGGTGTTATGGTCACCAGTCCAACTCCCAGAATTCTGGCATAGGTGCCAATCAAGAACAGGTACCAGATGGGACAATGGTCCATTTTCGGGAGGAGTTTTCTCCCCCAACTGGCAACCTCCGGAGCTTCAGGGCCGGCAGTCGCAGGGCGGGTCTGGTCCCTTCTGCATTGGGGTCTGCAGCTGCTTTGGCTCAGCTGTGGTGGATCCAGGGGGTGACACCTGCAACTTTAAGGGCAGTTGGGGTGGTTAATAATACTAAGTGGGGACCTGTCCAGGTCGGCTGGAGGGGTTCCCTCTTCCAATCTTTTACCCATACGTATTGTCCTGGCTAAAAGGAGTGTGCTGGCCTCCCTCAGGGCTGGGGATCCTGGCCTAGTCCAGCCTTATTTATGGTGTCTAAGGTTTGTCCTAATTGCTGTAGATATTGAGTCTGGTCTAGTTCCCCCCTTAGCCTCAAATTCTGTCCTCTTTCTAACTTTACTTAAACATAATCTTCAGGCCGAATGGAGTGTGCTGGCTACCCCCTTGGCTGCATCCTGAATCATTCTCTCCTTTCAGATATATTCATATAAAGTACAATGGACAAAGGTCTCATCTTCTTGTAACTACTTCCGGCTGGACATGGACGTCGTCTTACCTACCCTTAGGTCAGGGATGCCCTGAAAAAGTGGAGGTGGGTACAACACAGAGGAAGTCCTTCCTGTAAGGGAAGGACCTTACATGATCCTAGCCAGTTGCCTATCACCAGGAAGTCGCAGGTTTGGTGCCCAAAGGCTGGCATTACTGGACCTTGGCATCCTGGTTGCATTCTGGAGGTGACAGATTGGGCAAGAAATGGGAGGCAAAATTAAATCATAATCACTAAATGACGAAGGCTGGGACTTAAGGATGGCTTATCTGGAAAAAGGTGTGTAAGGCCTGCTACACCTATCCAAAATTCTCGTGGCCCACCATACTTCACTCGGGCTGAGGGGAATACATTAGGATTTCCCTCCTTTCAGATTTCTGAGCCTTTTCTGTCCAAGCCATCAAGACAGAAAAGGAAAAAATGAAGTCCACAGCTGGTCCGAACATTTCACCAACCTAACCACTTAATTCAGTGAAACTATTTAGTCTCAGGGGGCAATGATGAAAAGGGGCTCCTTAAGTGAGGCCTATATTGCAACCAATCACTCATAGGCATAGGCACAGGTTGATTTCATACATCTTATGAAAACAGAAGAGCACACAGGTTGATTCATACAACAATCCCCAAACCAGTCTCTGTGCCTATGAGACTGTCTTTTGGGAAGACATTCTATTGCAAAGTCCTTTCTGCAATGACATTTAACAATGGCAATTTGACAGGTCCTTTGCACCTGTAAGTTGTACATCTTTGGTGATATTACAAACCCAGTTTCAACTTTCAAATGAAAACAAACTTTCAAGACAGTTAGCTGCACCATTCAGATGTCCAAAATTGAGCATTGTGATTTTCCTTGAATCACTATTTTTCTCCTTAAGATCACTCTTACTGTTATAGGGACTACTTTGAGTCCTACTTTTAATTTTTCCTATTCATTTAAATAAACACACCAAGAGCAGCCTGGATCTCCTATGATCCTTAAGTCCACTTTGCTGGAACTCACACAGGAAACCCTTAGATTGACCTCTCAGTCCACCCCTCAGGGCACAGAAGCAGAGCCACACATCCACCATCTGGCTTCGCCTGTACCAGTCATTTCACTCAAGTCGTTGAGCCTCCATTGTGCCTACAGGTTCCTTTTTAGCCATCTTTCAGGAAAGCAACCTTCGTTCCCTCCCTGGAAAGACTGGCATGAACCGCGCAACCAACCAAAGTACCAGGCTTCTCTCATGGGCTTCCACTAACTTCTCAAGTCCCCAGGGTTTTCTGGTGACGACCAGAACCCATACATGCCTCCTTCAGGCGTGACATTCCAGTCAAAGTCTTGGTTAACAAAACCACTATTAATGACTGGTCTTCTTGGTTTTATGCAAAGAAACCTTACGTCATCACACACTCCTTCAGAATGCCAAATTCTGGAGGGACCAGGTAGGGAGAAAAATACAAAACATGATGGAAAATCCTTTTCCTTATTCACTTTCTTACAGAGTATGAAGTTTTAACCTTTTCTGGAATCCTCAATTTCCTTTTCAGGGCAGATACAGAGCAAAATCCGAAACACAAAGTTCCAGAACAATGCACAGGTAGAGGCATTCTCTTGCACCAAATGGGTCCATTGGTGCCTCATAGAGACATGCTCCTTCAGGCCCAGTCTCTTAGCAGAGACATGCTCTTTGCCTCAGGCTTAAACACTCATCAGCCCCAAATGACCCTTCCTGGGTCCCGGGTGGCAAAGGTATTCTCCCCAACCAGCTACAGTGACCTTTCCTAGGTCTTCAATACAGGTTTCTGATCAGACCAGAACCAATGTGAGAAATTTGCTTTTTCCCATGAAACCAGGAAACAAGTAGTTGAGGTTTCCATTACTCTAGGTTTAAAACTTTTACATCTTTTATACATATTTCTGCTCATCTAGATTTAACTATTTACTTAAAATCCTTTTGCAATATTCACAAACCCTCTATTCTTCTTTTTCCTTCTGATATCCACTAGGCTTCTCAAAACTTGTACTTCTACAGACCTTCTGCAACATTCATAAACTTTCTATTCTTTCATATGCTTTCTATCCTGGTTCCTTTCCCACATTGGGAAGGACTAATCTTAAACTCAGTATGTGGCAGCTAAAGGTCCCTAGCTTTACAAACATTTGTATGACATAACAAACACTGTCACCCTATATCAGGATTCGCTGTCTCTTTTCGGAAGAAAAATTTCAACCTCGCTCTGGAGTGCAGGTCCAATTTTCCCTTTCTGCCTCAGCTGCAGCAGTAGGGTCTGTGTCTCCCTTAGGCAGTGCCCGTTTTACCCGTGTGTGGTGAATACAGGGCTTAATTCCCATCAGCTTCAGGGAGGAATGCATTGTCAATAGGACATCACAGGGACCAGTCCATTGTTTAGACAGCTGCTGCTCATCTGGAGTTCCATCAGCCCAAACAGTTTGATTGACCTGCTTGTAGATCTCAGGTGGGAAGGGTTCACCTCCAGGGCCTCCAGGACAGGTCAGGAAATCCTGCAACCAGAGGGCCTCCATTTCCTGCCTTACGATCATTCTTACTGGATTCTTACTCTTACTTTCCCTTTTGCGATGTGGGCACTCATTCCTTCAGTGTCTTTCCTCCTTGCAGTGGGCACACTGATTAATGTCTATTGTGCCTTTCTTCTTCTCCATAGGGCCCCTTTGCCACTGGCATGGTGGTGGGCACCTGATGAGTTTCCTTTCTCTGCCCTAGGGTCCTGCTTCTTTTGGTTTCCCTGAGCTAATTCCAAAAACAGCAGTCTCAGCTTCAGGAGCAGTTACAGGAGAAGACAGCACTGAGGTGGCTTCCACCACCTGTGGAGGGGAAGGTATCATGGCAGTGACAGTTCCCGTCACCTATGAGACTGGTGGTGTAGAAACCTCCACCAGCCATGAAGATGGCAACCCCATGAAGGCCCCTCTCATCTATAGGGGGTGGTGCCCCTAGGATTCACTCTGCAGAAGGGGGCCAGGCCCTGCCAACCTGTGAAGGTGCCCAGGGTCCCATTTCAGCAGCCAGGGAGGCTCCAAAGGCTCCTCCCACCTGCGGGCGTGGGGGCACCACAGAGCCGCCCTCTACCCACTGGGGTAGTGTGCCGAGGCCCTAGGCCCTGGTGGAGGCCAAGTGCAGGCTCCGCCTAACTCCTCCAACCCCCTGGGGTGGGGGTACCGAGGCCCCAGGGCTGGGCGGAGGCCAGGCCCCGCTCACCTGTGAGGGTGGATCTGCGGCTCCAGCTCCAGTCTCAGGAGCTAAGGAGGCCCCTCCCCTCCTGCCAGTGCAGCAGGGAAGTGGAGCCAACTAGGGGTTTGTTTCCTCCCCAAACCTGAATACAGGATCCCTCCAGGCCAGCCCACTCTGAAAGTTGGCCACTCTGAGGAACAACAAGTTTCCAGTTGACCAGGTGTCATACTGGGGTCCTGTCCCTCAAACCGGTTAAAGTTCCTGAGCATGCAATCTAGGACGGTAGACTGTCCCCCACCCATGCTTCCCACCCAGTGCCAGTGCAGACAGACAAAGGAAGGGTGTTTCCTTGAAGGGAAACCACTCAGGTGCCCGCCTGGCCTCTCCTCTCTCGAGGGACTTAGGTCTGTCTTGGCTAAGGTTGCCCGAGTAGTTGTCTGGGTTAGCAGACCCAACCATTATGCTGTATAACAGATCGAGGAACTGTAGATTAGGGCCCAATCATGCTCCATAGGAAAACCTCCTGTGGAGCCACAGACACATTCACACTAACATACACACACAGTCACATCGAGGTTATTACATTTCCTTCCTGAGCAGGGAAACCCTACCTGAACCTGAGGCCAAAAGGCCTGAGAGGTGATCAGCCTCCCCTTCCACCCTTAAGGTGGGCCTGATTCTCGGACCTGGTCCCCAGGGCACTTACCAATCTGGCACCTTCCTGGTTGACTTTGTCCGCTTCTCCTGAGTGCCTGAGTCAAAGAACAGCCTGAGGTCCTGGAAAAGGGGGAGCCCAGCTTCTCAGGACCCGAAATCACTGGGGCACGTGCTTCCCTGCAGTCATCGGACCCACCTTGCCGACCCCAGCTGCCTTCACCGGAGGCAAATAGCCTGCTCGTGTGAGTCGTTTCCCATCCAGGGAACCAAATGTTGCAGAAAAACTGACTCTTACACAATTTGGGGTGACAGAGTAAGCCTTTATTTACACGAGCAGACCCAGAGGAGACAGCCTCCAAATTCTGGGCCCCAAGGAGGGGTTAGGCAGGTGGTTAAATACTCTTGTAGCAAGGCGGGGAGCGGAGGGGTGACATGGTACAAGGAGGGAGCACAGCCAAGGATACAGAAGCAGAGGGCATAACTTATCTGGGGCCCGGAACAGGGAGTCAACTTGTCAGCAGGCAGTTATCTGGGGGTCTGGGAGCCAGCAGGGAATTATCAGTCCAGAACAGAGAGCCAGCTTTATCTCCCATAACATTGTCAGTTCAATTCCTGGTCAGGGTGCATGCCTGGATTGCAGGCCAGGTCACTGGTTGGGGGCAAGTGAGAGGCAACCAATGGGTGTTTCTCTCACACTTTCAATTTGCTGTCCTTCTCTTTCTCTCTCCCTTCCCCTCTCTTTAAAAATACATAAATAAAATCTTTAAAAAATAATTTAAATACCTACCCTAAATTTCCATATAAGTCCACTTATGGAAATAACACTGTTTCTTAACAACCCATATAACACAGGTGGCAAACACAAGGCCCGTGGGCTAAATCCGGCCGTCCACCTTATTTTATCCAGCAGCAGCACCAAGGTCTCGCTTAACTGTTAAGGAGTAGTTACATTTATATACTCCTAAAATTACACCTGGCCCTTTGAAGGCAACCAGGAAGCTGATGTGACTGCTGGTGAAAATGAATTTGACAACCTTGCTAGGATGCATGAAGAATAGTCCACCTTATGAGCCTTGTCAGTGTTTTCTATCATTGTTAGTTTTTTTTAAAGATTTTATTTATGTATGTATGTATGTATGTATGTATGTATGTATGTATGTATTTATTTATTTATTTTTAGAGAGGGAGGGAGAAAGAGAGGGAGAGAAACATCAATGTGTGGTTGCCTCTCATGTGCCCCCAACTGGGGACCTGGCCTGCAACCCAGGCATGTACCCTGACTGGGAATTGAACCAGTGGCCCTTTGCTTCACAGTCTGGTGTTCAATCCACTAAGCCACACCAGCTAGGGCTCATTGCTAGTTTTTAATACGTGTCAGGAAGATTTCCCCAACCCCATGCTAACTGAGGTATGTTTTGTAAATAGCCATTATAAGTGGGTCTTTTCAAAGATCTTTTTTACTTTTTAAAAAAAAGTAAATTGTGTCTCTGTTGCCAAAACAATTACCAATTAAAGCCTCAGTAAATGGAAGGAGTCCATACTGGTATGATTTCCTGTTACCAAAGCTATGCAGGTTTTACCCCAGTAAGCTAGAAACACAAAGATATTCAGTGGAATTGACTCTTTTTATTATCTTCATTTTTTTATACCTGAGAAGCCAGTCTTGCTGATCTTTACCTTGTTTCCAAGGTTTTCTCAAGAGCCCTTCTTATAAATGGAAATCACACCTGCAATTGCCCCATCCTCTGGCAAGGTGACTGCAATAACGGTTTACGCATTTGGCCAACAGTTCCACAATTTCACCCTTGAGTTCTTTCAAAACTCTTGGGTGAATGCCATCTGGTCCTAGTGCTTTATTTATGCCAAATTTTCCAACTAGACTTGGAACTCCTTATGTACTCCTCACTTTTTGATCTGTTACCCCTGACCTATAGAATTCCAACTTTCTTCCTTTTTATTGTTCTCTTTTCTGATCTTTTTTATTGCTCAAAATATCATCTTTAAAATAAGGTTCCCTGTTTCATGAACTTTGCTCAACACTCTGTAAAGTAGTATTTCATTGTTGTTACTCTTTATGTGGCCAAGCTACGTAAGTATTTTGTTTGTGTTATCAAGTTACATGGCAAGAGTATGAATTTTGATAAAAGTGATCATTGGAACTAAGCCATCAGATTCAAAGTATGGAATGAAATAAATGCCTCCTAGTCTATCTTTATATTATGGTAACTAACCATTCCCCAAAAGAGTAAAGACTCTTTACTCTTTTTGAAACAATGAAACAAGACTTTCTATTAACATGACTTTTGGCAGAAAAGGCAAAAATTTTTACTTCAACCTTTGAGTGTTGAATTAAACAATGCAGATAATGCAGCTTGCTATCTCCCAATGTGGCTTCAGGTTTCATTTTGAATGGAGAGAGCTTCTCAGTATATTCTTGAATTTTATTTGGTTTTTATTTCTCAAGAGAACAATTATTTGTTCTAATGGCCCTGCCATTTTTTTTTAATTTACATATTTTTATTTGAAGCACTCCCCAGATTTTTTGGTTCATGGGATAATTCTTTACTTCTTGTTCCTCACTTTCTGCCAAGAACAGTTAGTGTGTACTGTTTGGTAATTGCCACTGTTGAGCTCTCTGAAGGGCCTTTATTCAGTGTTAGATTTAGTGATTCTGGTTACTGTTGTTCTGGTAGCAATAAAAAGGCAAGCGATGAGAAGGCTTTCAACAAACGGTCCTTTATTGGGGCCAAAACTACCCTGGACTAACCCCACCCTACATTGCTGTGGCATACAACTGTAGAAACTCAAAAAGGTTTGAATAATAACAGGAACCTCAGAATAACAAAACAACTAGTCTATCCCAGTGTCCCTGGCATTAGCATCCGGTGACAAATTAGGTTAACTCATCATTAATGCCTGCTTATTATGAGACCATATGATCAGTAAGACCCAACGTTCTCTCTGAAACCCTCCCACAAGTGTTACTGGGATGCTGTATACAATGCGGTCTGTCAGGGTGTAAGTCCCTAAGTGAGTTCTGCCCACTTTTTCCTGTGCTCCTGGAGTGTCTCGTCATCAGTGTCCTCTGCTCATGAAGTTCCTTGGGGCATCATCAGCACAGCCTTTTCCAATAGTGTCTATCACACTGCTAACTTCTTTCGCTATTTTTAAAGCTGCCAGTCTTCTGAAAGTTAACATGTACTTGGATTCTCTGTAAAGGTTGAGAAAATGGTTAGATCTCCCTGACCTTCCTTCTTAAAAAGGCAGGATTGCTCAATCCCAGACTCAATCCCTGAGAATGACATCTTTCCCTCTTTCAGATTTCTTCTTGGCCTTACTCTGCTTAGTGACTTTTGGGTATCAAAAATTTGGGTGGGTGTAAGTGCCAAGATGTTACCCCCACTCCAGTCTCCATTGTTATTAGCCTGGTGTCTCCTTACATGCACACACAAACACACTTTCACACATACAAGTAACTAATGAACATAGACCAAGAGATTCCCAGAAGCGTTACCCAACATTTTTTAGAACAGCCTAGCTTTTAATATGGGCTCAGCAAAGACAACGCTCCTCACCAGCATTTCTCCAAGGTTCCTTTTGACAAAAACAATATTCTTCTTTCTCATTAATAAAAAGTCTGTCCTTGTTAGAACTCCCATTAATGCTATGATGTGGACCCTGGCTCGTGGGGTCCACCACATTGTAGATGAGATACAAGAAATTCACACAGACTTCTGAGTCCTGTGGAGGAAAGGGACGGCACGGCTTCTCTCTCAAGGGGAGAAAAAGCCTTGGAGCACCTTGGCCACTCTCTCAAGGGGAGAGTGCCTCGACCCTTGCCTTGACAAGATTTTACTCCTTTTCTGGGCACATTACATGATGGTCCTCATTTACTATGCAGAGGTTTGCTTTAGGTGCTTACCTTTTACAGAAAACAGAGGAAAGGATGCCACTAATCACATCACAGAAGGAGGATATTCGCAAATGAAAAGGGAAAAGTGGTTGAACCGGTTACACTTGTCCTTGGAAGGTTTAGCATGGATTTTAGGAAGTTACTTTAAAGATACACAGTAAACGTTTGCTGCCTCAATTCAGGGTGAGGGAGTTTTAGCAAAAGCAAGTCTCATAGCAGTCTAGGTACAATGCAGGCCTGATTCCCCATGGGAGAACCTATCTGTGGGTATGGGTCCTGTCTGGGCCCATGCCACACAAACGGTCTCCTATAACGCTAAAAATAATTTGGCATCCTTTTAAGAATTAGAGGGTAGGCTGAAGACACTAGCACTTTGATGTTCAAAATGCAAATGCATACCTGGAAGTATTTCATGTGCACTAATTCACCTTCTAGAAATTTCAGGCTGTTCAATATTTACTGAGATTATGCATAGCCTAATTACTATCTATAAAGAACTTTATCATTTTTAGGCAACATGCCATTTGAGGTTGGGTATGAAGATGGTGTTCTTTTCAGATCTCCTGCTTATTGCAGTTTTTGAACCTAACATGTTGTTTGTCAGTAAAATTTAAGATGGTAGCATTATATTAACTGGTTCATTCTCCCTATTACTACTACTTTTTTTTTCAATTACCATGTGCCAGGATTTATGCAAAGCACAGTCCACTCTAGCATCTCATTAAACCCACACAACATTTTAAATAGATTATATTTGCATTTTCCAGGTGAGAATATGAAAAGTCATTATATCATCCAATTTAACAAGCACCAACTTTCCTAAAGAGAGATGTTTGTTTGTAAAGCACCATCTAGTCCTATGCTGTTCAATATGATAGTTTCTAGCAATGTGTGGCTATTTATATTTAAATTAATTAAAATAACAGCCCGTCGTCTTAACTGCACTGGCCATTTTTTTCACATGCTCAATAACCACGTGTTGGAGGCTACTGTATGGGACTGTAGAGACTACAGAACATTTCCATCATCGCAGAAAGTTCTACTGAACTGCAAGGCTGCTGTCCCTCACCATTGCTGTAGTTGTTCTCATTTCAGTCGACAGCCTCAGTGTGCTGAGTTTTTCTGCCACTGTCCCCTTCTAGCGCCCTTCTAGTGCCTGTCATCTCACTGACTGATCCCAACGAATGTTAACATGACTTTATCTATTTGTGAGTATATCTGCCTTTGATAGTTATTGCTTAGCAAAAAAATACAGAATTTTAACCATTCTTCCATTTTTTTTACCTAGTGTTGAATTTATGCTCTGCTGTTCAGTTGCCCTTTCTTTCTGCATTTTCAATAAATTTTATTTTAGGTGAATCATAGTAAATCTTTTGGAAGACACTTTACACAGCAGTTAAGCTCACCATGTGTACCAACCATGCCCTCAAAGGTCCTCAAACACACAAATGACAACTGCTGCCTGGATGACAGGAATTAAAACTTGCCATATATGGTGAAACATATCCCAATTTCAGAGTTTTTTACGTGTGAAAAGAAGAATCTTGTTAGAATTGAGAAAACATAGACACTCTGAATCTAAACTCTACTTGAAGTCTGTGTGACTACAGACAACTTATCACAGACTAGGATTTTTAAAAAATATGAAAATAAATAACATATTGTAGAATGATGAGTATTATAGTGACTAAATGAAAGGCTGGAGATATAGCACCAAAGAAATAGTCATTGACAGACTTTTTTAAAGATTTTATTTACTTTACTTTTAGAGAGATGGGAAGGGAGGAAAAAAGAAAGGGAGAAAAACATCGATGTGAAAGAAAAATATCATTCAGTTGCCTCTCGTACACACACTGACCAGGGACAGAAACCAAAACCCAGGCATGGACCCTGACTGGGAAGGGAACCCACGACCCTTTGCTTTGGGGGAGGACACATAACCAACTGAGCCACACCAGTCAGGGCTGGTAAACTTTGGAAGATGGAGATAAAGGCATCTGGGGAAGATTATCACAGAAGTCTGCGAATGTGCTTTTCTTCCCTGCTCCTTCAACAATGTGTAAATGTGTCAGTGCAGAGTAAATGAGTTATTTTGTTAGGACATTTGTTTGTTTTTATGGGTTGTCGGGAGCAAGAGAATCATTTCAGGAGTCTTTACCTAGTTAGCTTCAAGATTAAAAAACAACCTTTCAGTATATTACTCTCAGGAAATGAAATAATTGCCAGCAAAATCTTTCCTCCACCCCACTCCCAAACCAACTACATTTAATTACTTACCTAAAATAATAAAGAATGTATTTATACATCCCGATTTCATCACTTCTTTTTATTAGGAATTTATCTTCTTTTGAAAATAAAATAAGGGTGTACTGGTAGGTTTTCAGTGACAACCATTCAGTGGTTTATATCTATTATTTCATTCAATCCTCACAAGTTTAAAATTATTTTGGGAGACAAAAAATGTATTTATAATATGCCACTCTAAACCATGCCAAATGTAACTTAAGAAACCTACATTGAATAAAGCACTCTTTTTGACAACACGAACCCTAGAATAAAATGATTTGATATAAATAATTTATAGTGTCTGGCCCTGGCTGGTGTAGCCCAGTGGATTGAACATGGGCCTGTGAAGCAAACGGTGGCCAGTTCAATTCCCAGTCAGGGCACATGCCTGGATTGCCAGCCAGGTCCCCAGTGGGGGACACCTGAGAGGCAACCACACATTGATATTTTTCTCCCACTCTTTCTCCTTCCCTTCCTCTCTCTCTAAGAATAAATATATAAAATATTTTAAATAAATAATTTATAATGTCTGAAGCATTTAATTAAAAGTGTGAGTATTTAGCCCTGTCCAGTGTGGCTGGTCAGTTTATTGGGTGCCATCCTTGCAAACTGAAACATGGATTTGATTCCTGGTTGGAGCACATAACTAGGTTACAGGTTTGGTCCCGAATCTAGGTGCAGGCAGGAGGCAACCGATTGATGCTATTTATTTATTTATGTTTTAACCAATTGATGTTATTTATTGATTATGCTACTACAGTTGTCCTAATTTTTCCTCCTTTGCCCTCCTCTTCTGGACCCTCTTCCCTTCAGCAATCCCCCACCTTAGTTCATGTCCATGGGTCATGAATATGAGTTCTTTGGTTTCTCCACTTCCCATGCAATTTTTGACACCCTGTTTATTTTGTACCTACCAATTATGTTTCTTATTCCTTGTACATTCACCTCCACTCTTCTCCCTTGCAGCTGGTAACCCTCTAAATGATCTCCATTTCTATGACTCTGTTCCTGTTCTAGTTATTTGCTTAGTTTGAGCATTGGAATGGGACCACCCATTCCACCAGCTACTGCTGCCCCTCACCACTGCTGCATCGCATCCTCTCCACCCCTGCTCCCCATCTCTGCTCCTCCTACCCATCTAGACAAATATGGTTTCTTTAGATCCTTAGCTGTTGGACTTCCATGCGGTTCAATTTTCTGGCCATTCTGAGTGTTAGTGGTGATCCTTCTTGTGGTTATGCAGGGAGGGAAAGCGTGCCTATGCCTCCATCTTGACTAGATGTCACCCACTGATGTTTCTCTCCCTTGTCCTACCCTTCCCCTCCCTCTAGAATCAATTAAAAAAATAATAAAGTAAATAAAAGTGTCAATATTTATTGTGTGTTTCAACTTGGGCTCAGCCCTGGTTTACCACATTAGCTCCTCCCTTACCCATGCTGAAGCCATTGTCTGTGGAAATGTTTTACATTTTCCTTTAGAATTCCACCAGCTACTCCTCATTGTTCAATATACTCACTTCACATCAGGCCAGGTTATACATTGTCAACAACTCCCTTGATGTTACTGCCTCAGACATTGGTTTGCTCTCCCCCACTGTCTCATTCCTGCATCCCCAGCTGACATCCATGCTCACTGTTACCCGAAATGCAGATTTCTGTTTTGTCTGTTCTTCTCCCAGGGCTGGGATGCATCCCCATCCACCTGCCCTCCTGCTCCCATCAATAGCCCTGCCTCCCAGAAATCCCTGCTCATCTGGGAAGCTCAGTACTTCATCAACATTCAAATTGTTAGACCAAATCCCAATCACAAAAGATTAAACATTAAAATATTAAAGCTAACAACACAAACTTCACTTCATTATTGTGAAAGTAATTGTGGCTCATGTTCAAGGCCTTACAGAAAGTGTGGCTAAGTGTTTTCAGACCTTCAAAACCATTACCACCACCACTGACAGATCTACTTACTCCTGTTTGCGGGGTTGAGGATGTCTTCTTATGGTGCCTGGTGCTGCTTTGGGGCTTCTGGAGACATTTGCCAGAAGTGCTTCTTCCTTGCCATTTTATATCTTAGAGTCAGTAAATGAGAAGAGAAGAAAGATGTTTCATGTTAAATTACATAATATTTTCTTCCATACAACTAGCCTCACTACTTTGAACTTGGGACATTATATTTTAGCATTTAATGTATATGTCTACCTTCTACAGAAAAAAATTGTTCTTAACATCTCTATACTTAATACATTCTATATTCAGAGCTAGCATATTATCTTTATTTCACTTATGAATATTTTATAAACCTTTTAAAATAACAGTCTACCTTTTTTTGAAGGCTGTACCTGATTTTGATGCCCTCTTTCTGACCTCTGTTCCACCAGCAGTTCATTTAAATGGAATCAAGGTCATTGAGAATTTATACAGTTCAGCAAGTCTTGAGATTTCTTGCTTACTACAAAATAAATTAACAGCATAAAGGTATAATTTAATATTATTCATTAGCTGAAAAGTAGAAGATGTGTGTGACATAGGCTTTAAACAAAACTTTAAAATAATTTCTAGATATATGTGAACAAAGGCCTTAAATAATTTTTTAAGGATTGTAGATAATTTCATGTTATCATATAGTTTCATCCCTGCCTTGGTTAGGTTAAATCAGGTCACGTATTTTTCAGATAATAGAATCCATGAAATCTCATTATTTAAATGTCTGAAATAATTATCAGTTGGAACTTCTGAAGAGATATCTTACCAACTCCTAGTATTAACCTATTTTGTGTATTTTGCACTTGAGTACTATTAAAAGCATACTTAAACAATGTTACTTTTAAACAATTGTCAAACCTATTTAACCTTTTGTTCTGAAATGGTATGTAGGTCACTTTCTGGTCAAATTAGGGGCTTCAGGACTGGGGCTACCCACATTCCATGAATAGAAAGTAAAATATAGTTCTACCTTTTCTGTGCT
Source organism: Carollia perspicillata (assembly GCA_004027735.1). NCBI lineage: Eukaryota > Metazoa > Chordata > Mammalia > Chiroptera > Phyllostomidae > Carollia > Carollia perspicillata. Next base: position 9,399 of record PVKM010020422.1, on the reverse strand, counting down.
AAAGGAAAAAATAGATGTGTATGTGTTATGCACACAGATACGTATATGTAATGAATGGGCAAATGTATATGTTTTCAAGAAAAAAACTTTCATTTCTATTGCTCTTTCATTTAGTCTTCTAAAATTTGAAGGTAATGAATTTCTCTTAGAAATGAAAGTAATACATATTTTATATTAAATTTAGAAAATAAAAAGGTACAGAGAATAAAATTAAACTGGGCCACAATGTTACCTACCATTTGGAGAAAACTCTTAAATTTTAGGGTATTTCCTAAATACTCTCAATGTACACAGTCTTCTCTCTGTGTATACTTTTTTGGTGTTTTTCCTATATAAAATTAGACAATTATTCTGGATATGCTGTTTGATATTCTACTTTACTTACATAATAATATATACTTATATATTAGACCTTACTTTTTTACTCATGCCACTGAATATTTTGCATCATGTGAGTCATATTTTATCATACTCAGTTCAATTATTCCCTTATTTATGGGTATCTGTGTGGTTTCCAACTTGTTATATAATGTTTCACTCTTGGACACCAATCTACTGATACACCAGTTGCCTTCCATGAGTAAAATACCGAGATCCAAGATAGCAGTGGAGTAGGTGGAAGGTACACTCACCACCTTCCAGGACCAAACTGGAAGCACAACTAAATTTTAGAACAATTTATAGAACAAAGGTTGCTTGGTTATAAGAAGTCTTATAACCAAGGATTAAAAAAGAAGTCATACCAAGACAGTAGGAAGAGCAGAGACACATAAAGGGCAGGCCCCACTCCCAAAGGCAGCAGCTGAGATTCCAAAGGGATATGTCAACTGTGAGGGCTCCCCCTGAGAAGTTTGGGGTCTCAGCCCCAAGCCAGTCTACCCAGCCCAGAGCACCAGAGTTCAAAAGTCACTCACGCAACATCTTGCTGTGAAAAGCAGCAAGAATTCTGTCCTGCAGAAACAGGCAGGGTCTGCTAGAGATATAGGTGTCCTCTTAAATTGCCAACATACAGTCTCATTTGTATCCATATCCCCTGTGTTCCTGTGAAGAGAGGGCAGAGCAGACTAGAGTTGTGTGAAGAGAAACTAAGGTTTGTGGCTCTGGAGATAGAGCTGAAGAGACAGCTTCCAAAATGCCTGAGCTGAGTTTTTCTCTGACACTGCAGACTCCATATTGGGGGGGAGCACTACCCCGCACATGGCATAAGCCTGGGGGAATACAACCGCCCACCCTCTGTCCTCCCTGCCACGCCAACCCTGAAGAGCTTGTGCCTTGCTGAAGAGTCAGTCCCTAGTCTAGGGTGTAAAGGTCTGGCAGACACAAGGGATGTCAATGGCTAAGTCATGTGGCTTTGGGATGGGGTTGATTCCCCCCATTGTCCCGTGAACATGACAGATGTTTCCCCCTCATGGAACATATACTAACCTCCCTCTCTGGGCTCCTGGCATTTCCACCTTCCTGACTCCTGATGGCTCTACCCTACCAAGGGCTGAGTTGAATCCCAGACAGGCTGTATATGTGGCTCTGGGGCAAGAACCACAAACCCTCCTGTCCCCCAAGCCTGACCAGCACCTCCCCTTCATGGGATATACACTAGGCTCACCCTCAACTCCTGGCAGCCCCAACCTACTGACAATAGGCACTGGAAAAATCTGAGAAAGATCGAGTTATGGCTATAGGACAGGAGGCATTTTCCCTCCTCACAACTGAGCAGTGCGAATCCCTCCCTTCAAATGGCCAAATCTAGGTCTGTTTTGGCCTCACCCTGATGACTCTGGGATAACCTCCCACCACAAACGTCTGCTGGCACCCAGTGGGTGGAAGCTAGACTTATTAAATACCCTGGGACATTTGCTGAGCAGCCTCAGATGCAGCACTGGCACCCATATTAGACCTGTATTGATCTGGTGAATACCACTTGACCCTACCTGGTGACTCACTGATAACCTATCTCGTGCAACTCTAGTTCTGCTAGATGTTCTTTCACTGACTGAGCCTAACAGACAGTAAGCCAGTAGAAGCTGGCAAAGAGAGACCTTGAGGTACCTGAGACTTTTGCTGATCTACTCCTAGCCCCCGTGCTAGTGAAAGTCAGCCTCGGTGTGCACCATTGTCCTTTCTTCATACACTCAGGCCCAGGAGAGGTAGACGAAAACTGTGGATCACTTTGTAGGTCCAAACAGGCTAAAAGGGCCAGTCACAGGCAGTGTCTGACATTTGTCTACAACAGAGTCCCTCCCAATAGGCCCAGAATCAAGACACCCAGAGGCCAGCTTCAGACAACATCAGAGCAGGACCCACTTAACTTCAAGGGTGATATATACAAAAGGAGATCCTGGCAGGCACCAGACACTACTGCGGTGAATTCTGTTTCATGTGGTCAGCCAGCTTCACAGCAGCTCATACACTATGGTCTGGGTTGATCCTCACCGTCAGCCAGCCTGAGGGTTGAGCCCATGCATAAATGAGCCAATAGCAATCAAGACTAAATTAAAATAAAAAGGCCCAAATAATGCACAAAAGGGACATCCCTAGAGCACACAACTCAGGTGATCAAAGAGATTATACAACTGGGTCACACAGGACACCTATTACATAAGGCCACTCTATCAAGAGTGGGAATCAGAGCCGATCTACCTAATACACAGAAACACACACAGAAAGGCAGCCAAAATGGAGACAAAGAAACATGCTCCAAATAAAAGAACAGGAGAAATCACAAAGAAGAACTAAATGAAATGGACACAGCATTTTACATAATATAGAATTTAAAAAAAAATAAGGATGCTCCAGGAACTTAGTGAGAACTATGGGTATCTCACTAAGAAGTAAAACAGCATGAAAAAGCACACTGAAACCATAACAAAAGAACCAGTCAGAAATGAAGAATACAATACGAAATATAAAGAATACACAGAAGAAATAAGTCGTTGTTTGGATGAAGCAGAGGATTGAATCGGCAATTTGGAAGACAAGGTAGGGAAAAAAGCACACCCAATCTGAGCAAAAAAAAAGAAGAATTTTAAAAATGAGGATAGCTTACGGGACCTTTGGGACAAGAACATGAAGCATAATAATGTCCACATCATAAGGGTACCAAAAGGAGAAAAGAGAGAGCAAGGGATCAAGAACATATTTGAAGGTATAATGATTGAAAATTTTTCTAACCTGGTGAAGAAAAACACAAGTCTAGAAAGTACAGAGAGTCCCCCAAAAAATGAACCCAAAAGGAACTGAATGGACAAGAAAACAAGACCAATTATATACTGTCTACAAGAGACCCACCTCACCTCAAAAGATACACTCAGACTAAAAATAAAGGATGGAAAAAGATATTTCACGCAAATAGAAGAAAAAAAAGCTGGGCTAGCAATACTTATATCTGACAACATAGACTTTTTTAAGTTATAGACAAAGAAGGACACTACATAATGATAAAAGGAACAATCCAATAAGTGGATATAACACCTGTAAACATTTATGCACCCACCATAGAAGTACCTGAATATAGAAAGCAAACCTTAATGGACATACAGGGATATCTCAACAGTAATATAGTCATAGTATGGGATTTTTACACCCTATTGACATCAATAGATAGATCTTCCAGACAGAAAATCAACAAAAAAACATTAGATCAGATGAATTTAACTGATACCTTCAGAGCATATCATCCCAAAGTAGCAGAATATACATACTTTTCAAGTGTACATGAAATATTTTCTAGGATAGACCATATGTTTGGACACAAAGCAAGTCTCAATAAATTTAAGAAGATCAAAATCATATCAAGCATCTTCTCTGACCACAATGCTATGAAACTAAAAATCAATCATGAGAAAAAAACTGAAAAACACAAAGACATGGAGGCTAAATAACATGTTATTAAACAAAGAATGGGTTACATCAAGAAAGAAATTAAAAGATACCTTGAAACAAATGAAAATGAGAACAAAACAACCCTAAATCTATGGGACACAGCAAAACCAACCCTAAGAGGAAAATTCAAGATCATAGATCTATCTAAAGAAAAAATAAAAATCACAAATAAACAATCTAACTTTACACTTAAAGGAACTTGAAACAAAACAACAAAAAAGCCCAACATGAGTAGAAAAAAATAATAAAGATCAGAGCAAATATATATGTAATAGATTCTTAACAATCTATGCACTAAAACAATGAAACAAAGAGCTGCTTCTTTGAAAAGATAAACAAGATTGACAAGCCTTAAAGAGCTTCATCAAGAAAAAGAGGGGAGCCCTGGCTGGTGTAGCTCAGTGCATTGAGCACAGGCTGCAAACCAAATGGTTGCCAGTTCGATTCCCACTCAGGGCACATGCTTGGGTTGTGGGCCAGGTCCTGGCAGCGGGGAGCGGTACATGAGAGGCAACCACAAATTGATGTTTTTCTCCTTCCTTTCCCTTCTCTCTAAAAATAAATAAATAAAACTTTTTTAAAAAAAGAAGAGAGGACCAAATAAACATAATCAGAAATGCAAGAGGAGAATTGGCATCTGATGCCACAGAAATACAAAGGATTATAAGAAAATACTCTGAACAATTAAATGCTAACAATTTAGACAATCTGAAAGAAATGGGTTAATTTCTAGAACATACAATCTTCCTAGACTGAATCAAGAATGAACAAAATGTATGACCAGATCAAAAATCAGTAATCAAAAAACTCCCAACAAACTAAAGTCCTGAACTGGGTGGCTTCACAGGTAAAATTTACCAAACATTCAAAGAATACCTAGAACCTAATCTTATCAAAATTTGCCAGAAAATTAAGAGGAAGGAAGACTTCTAAGCTCATTTTATGAAGTCAGCATTATTTTAATTATAAAGCCAGATAAAGACACTACAAAAAAAAAGGAAGTTACAGGCCAATATCCCTGATGAACATAGATACTAAAATCCTCAACAAAATATTAGCAAACTGGATTCAGCAAAACACTAAATGATAATAAACTACGATCATCTGGAATTTTTTCTGGGCATGCAAGTTGATACCATATGTGCAAATCAATAAAAGTGGTACCCCACATAAAAACTGAAAGATAAAAATCATATGATCTTATCAATAGATGCAGAAAAAGCATTTTATATAATCCAGCACACTGTATAATAAAAGCTGTCAGCAAAGTGGAAACAGAGGGAACACACCTAAATGTAACAAAGGCCACATCTGATAGACCCACAGCCAAGATCTTACTCAACGGGAAAAACTATATTAAGAGTTTCCTTTAAGATCAGGAACAAAACAGGGATGTCCTCTTTCACCACTTTTATTTAACATAGTACTGGAAGTCCTAGCCATAACAATCAGACAGGAAGAAGAAATAAAAGGCATCCAAATCAGAAAGAAGTAAGTGTAACTGTCATTATTTGCAGATAATATTATACCATATACATAGAACCATAAAGATTCCACCAAAAAACTACTAGAACTGATACATGAATTCAGTAAAGTAGCAGTATACAAAATAAATATCCAGAAAGCATTTGCATTATTACACACCAATAATAAACTATCAGAAAGGAAAATTAAGTGCATAAAAAAAAGAAAAAGAAAATATCTAGGAATAAATTTTACAAAGGGTATGAGATGTGTAACAAGAAAAATTATAAAACACTGAAAAAAGAAACTTAAGGAGATGCAAATAAGTTGAAGCATGTGCTGTGTTCATAGATAGGAAGAATTAACATCATCAAAATGTCCATACTTCCCAAAGCGTTTTATGGGTCCAACCCCATTCCTATCAAGATACCAAGATCATATTTCATAGAATTAAAACAAATATTTCAAAAATGTATATGGAACATCAAAAGACCCTAAGTAACCACTGCAATCTTTAGAAAGAACAAAGTTGAAGGTATCATACTACCTGATATCAAACTATAATATAAGGCCATAGTAATCAAAACCACATGGTAATGACATAAAAACAAGCACATTTATCAATGAAACAGAAGAGAGAGCCCAGATTAAGTCCATATATGTTCAATTAATATCTGATTGAGGAGGTAAGAACATAAAATGGGTAAAAGATTATCTATTCAATAAATTATGTTAGGAAAATTAGACAGATATGTGCATAAAAGTGAAACTAGACTACCTTCTTACACCATACACAAGAATAAACTTAAAATGGATTAAAGACTTACATGTTAGACTCAAAAAATTAAAATCTTAGATTAATAAATATGCAGTTAAACCTTGGACACTTCTCATAGCAATATTTTTTCTGGTATATCTCCTCGGGCAAGGGAAAAACAGGGGAAAAAATAACAAATGGGACCCCATCAAACTAGGAAGTTTTTACACAGCAAAGAGACTATCAATAAAATGAAAAGAAAACCCTGTAGTGGGAGAACATATTTGCCAGAACATAACCCGGATAAAGGATTAATAGCAAAAATTTATGTAGAGCTTATAAAACTCAACACCAAAACAACAATTTAATAAAAAATGGGCAAAGTATCTGAATAGACAGTTCCTTTAAAAAAATAAGTTTTATTTACTTATCTTTAGAGAGAGGAGGAGGGAGAAATAGTGAGAAAAACATCCATGTGAGAGAATCATCCATGTGAGAGAGAAACATTGATTGTTTGCCTCTCATACACACTCCCACCAGGACCAATCCTGCAACACAGGCATGAGCCCTGACTGGGAATTGAGGCAGCAACCTTTTGCTTTGAGGGACGATACCCAATTGAACCACACAAGTCAGGGCTGAATAGACACATCTTTAAAGTACATATACAGACAGCCAATATACATATGAAAAGATGTTCAACACCACTAATCATCAGAAATACAAATTAAAACCACAATGAAATGTCACCTCACACCTGTCAGAATGACTATTGTCAATAAATCAACAAACTGCAAGTTCTGGTGAGGATGCTGAGTGAAAAGAACCCTCATGCTCTGTTAGTGAGAATGCAGATTAGTACAGCCACTGTGGTAAGCTCTGTGAAGTTACTTGAGAGAAATTAAAAACTTATGACCCAGTGATTCCACTTCTGTGAATATATCCAAAGAAACCTGAAACACTGATTCGAGAGAATATATGCACATCTATGTTCATTGCAGCATCATTTAAAATAGCCAAGATTTGGAAACAACCCAAGTGACCATCAGTAGATTAATGACTAAAAAAGCTGTGGTACATTTATACAATAGAATACTACTCAGCTGTAAAAAAAAAAAAGACAGAAATCTTACTCTTTGTGACAGCTCAGATTTACCTGGAGAATATTATGCTAAGTGAAATAAGCCAGTGAGAGAAAGACAAGTACCGTATGATTTTGCTTATATGTGAAATATAATCAACAAAATGATCTAACAAACAAAATAGAAAGAGACTCATAGACACAGAGAAAAAACTGACAACTGTCAAAGAGGAGAGAGGTTGATGAGGGGCTGGTTGAAAAAGATGAAGGGATCAAGCAAAAGAAAAAAAATACTCATAGACACAATAGCATAGTGATTACCAGACAGAAAATTGGGTTGGAGCCCTGGCTGGCATAGCTCAGTGGATTGAGCACCGGCCTGCGAACCAAACGATTGCCGTTCAATTCCCAGTCAGGGCACATGCCTGGGTTGAGGGCCAGTTCCCAGCGGGGGACGCACAAGAGGCAACCATACATTAATGTTTCTCTCCCTCTCTCCTTCCCTTCCCTTCTAAAGATAAATAAATAAAATCTAAAAGAAAAAAAATCCAAAAAAAAAAAGAAAATGGGGTTGGAGTAGGTAGAAGAGGGTGTAAGAGGGATACATGGTGACGGAAGGAGGCTTGATGCAATGGTGAACACACAATACAACATACAGATGATATATTGTGGAATTGTTACACCTGAAACCCATGTAATTTTATTAACCATGTCACCCCAATAAATTTAATAAATTGAAAAAAGGATAATGCAGAGGGAAATGGTGCCTCAATTTGCACCTCTGAGAAATGCCTCACTATGTGGCTGGAATATGTTTCCATTGCCTTTAAAAAGTGGTGTGTAAATTCACTATTTATCAGAGCCAGACAATCTTTGGTTGTGTTTAAGCATAGCTTGGATTCTGTGTAAGATTTTTTAAAAGTCTTCAACCTTCTGCAATCTTGCTTTCTCCCCCTACCATGAAACTTTTACAAGGTTGTAACCGGCCCTCTGGAATTGCAACATCCAAACATTCTTTTTTTCCTTACCCCATGGGTAGCATGACAATATTGATCCTGTGACCAACACTTTACTTGTTAGCTTCCACATCCTCTCTTGGTGTTGCTCATACCTCTGAACAGTCTCATCTTCTTTTGGGGTTCCACCTTCCTTGCCTTCTCTTCAAAAGCTTTCGCCAAGATTTCCCAGCCATCCCCATTGCCTCAGCTACCCTTTCAACAGTGACTCCCGAGTTTATGTGTCCAGAGAAAAATTATTTCTGAACTTCAAAATTGTAATTCCAACTGCTTATTGGGTATTTCTACTACAGGCGTCTCGATGTCAATATATACAGAACTGAACTGCATATATTTAATTCAAGGATTTATTACAATATAAAAAGTACTTTCAAATTTCTAAAGCCTTAAGACTGAGACATGTTATAATTTTTAAAATATAATATTATAATTTGTAGCTTGTATAATCATTCATGTGTGTTATGAAAATGTCTGATCTTACCTGGGATAGTAGCTCCTTTCTCATACTCAGTTATATAAAGCCAAAAAGTGGAGGTATGTACATAATTATATATTAAAAACTTTGTACATATGCCTTAACAATTATTTCCTTTATAGGATTTTCAAATGGCCAAAATACATTTAAACTTATTCATGTTCCAATTTATATTTCATCTAAAGCCCCACAGGACACTACTAATTAAGACTGAAGTTATTCGTTGTCCCACAAAAACCTAGCATAGAAATATCACCGTCCTAACTGATAAGTTGACAATTTTAGTGACAAAATATATATTTACAAATATGCTTACCTTTTGTTTGTTTCTTGAGCTGTGATATATAGTTAGTTCTAGTTCACCTACCAGCCATCATTATTAGCTTCCTGTCAAGTTTTAGCTATAACTGCATATTGTCTTATCATTGGTCCATAAAACCCCTTCTAAGTGCTCTATCCAGCAAAACTTTCATTCAGAATGGAAGGGCAGATAAAGTGCTTCTCAGATAAGATCAAGTTCAAGGAGTTCATCATCACCAAGCCCTTACTATATGAAATGTTAAAGGGACTTATCTAAGAAAAATAGGATAAAAACGTGAGCAGTAAAAGGACAGCAAACTCACAGTTATTAACATCCACACCTAAAACAAAAGCAGACTAAGTGGTCGCCTAAAACAGGAGCAGAGCCACAGAAATGGAGATCACATGGAGGGTTAGCAACAGGGGA
>PVKM010020421.1:0-23372 GCA_004027735.1 Carollia perspicillata | reverse complement strand
GTAGGGCAAATAATTTGCCCAAGTTTAGGTGGCAAGTGAAGAGTGGTGCCAGGATGCAAACCCAAAAGTAGTGCTCTGTCTCCAAGACATGTTGTTCCTCAATGAACCCAGGAGGGTGCATGTGACTGATACACAAAGTATTTTAAGCAAAAGAAAAGGAATGCACTGGTTTATTTGACTAAAAAGTACATGAGTCAGCTGGCTCCAGACATAGCTAAATCTAGGAGCTCAAATGATGCCATTGGCTCTTTTGCATTCGTTCATAAATGAATAAATCCATCTTTCACCCATCTATGTTTATCTTGGCTCATAGCAGATATATTTGGGGTCCCCACAGGTACAGTTCAAATCCTGGCTCTACCACCTAACTAGCTGGTGACTTAATTAAAGTTGCTTAACTTCTCAGTGCTCTTGTTGACTCATCTGTAGAGTGGACATAAAAATAGTATCTGCCTCATGGGTTCCTATGAGGAGTAAATGAGATCACCCACAGTGTGCCTGGGATACAGTCTGGCACAAAGTCAGCACCTAACCTGCCAGCTGTGGCGGTTTCTCTCTCTGATGTTTTTGAGGCAGGCCTCATTCTCTCCTGTTGCAGATGGCTTCCTCCATGTGGCCCAGAGAAGACCTCAGAACCCCAATTGACATCAGCCCCCTGGTTTCCAGCCTCAGAGGAGAAAAAACCTTTCTCTGTGTATATACATAGTGACTCTTGAGGAAGACCCCTTTTGATTCTGCTTCAGTCCTGTGCAGAGGCTGGGATAGAGGCTTCTTATTAGCCAGTCTGCATCTTCAGCCCATCTTTGTGGGACACCATGGTTACCAGCTCTGCTTGGATCATATAGAGGTAGAAGAATGAGGAATTCTTAAAAGATGAGGTGCTGTGAAAACAAAATAGTATATGTCTGCTGTCCAGTGCTAGGTGCTCATTTAAAGGAGTTTGACAAGCAGATGAGTGAGGCACAGCCCCTCTTCGTGAGCACTGACATACATATCACTACTAGAAGGCAGACATTAGGAACTGAATGTCTTTGACCCTCCCCTCACCCCCAAATTCATGTTGAAATCCTAACTCCCAATATGATGATACTAGAAGGTGCGGTCTTTGGGAGGGTACTAGGTCATAATGGTGAGACTCTCGCAAATGGATAGGTGTTCTTACAAAAGAGGCTCAGGAATGCTCCCTCACCCTCTCTGCTTCCTAGTGAGGCTACAGCTAGAAAGCACCATCGATAAACCAGGAGCAGGCCCTCACCAGACACCAAATCTGCTGGCACTTGGACTTCAGGCTTCCCAGCCTCCAGACCTGTGAGAAATAAATGTTTCTTGTTTAAGCCACCCACTCTATGGGATTTTCTGTTATAGCAGCCTGAATAAACTAAGACAGCAGACTATGACCAATAGTATAAAAGAAACACAACTGAGATTCTCTGATGTTCAGAAAAGACAAGTTCATACCCAGTTGGGTGAATTGGCACAAGTCTTATGGAGAGGGTAGCATTAGAGCTGAAACGTGAAGTGTGAGTGGGATGTTGGTTCCTAGGGATAGTGCCCATTCAACTTGAACAATCATGCTGGGGAAGGTGGGGCACCTGGTTTGACAGTATAGGGTGAAAAAAGTCATCTTGAGAGGTAAGGCTGGAAAGCTGTGCTAGCAATGGCACACAAAAAAGCATGCTGAGATCAAGAATTGTTAAATTGGGGGACTAGAAAGGGAACAGCTACACACAGAGATTGAATCAGTGTGTGAGAGTAAGGTATAGAAAAGGGCCTTGAATCAGTTGCTGAGGTCATTTAGAAAGTCCTGGACTTATGAGCATCCTCTGCCAGAATGGGGAGAAGCTAAGATAAGCAGATGGCCAGATAGCAAAGATTTTAAAAGAAGAGCCCCCCAGTACCCTCCAGAGACTTCTTCATGACTACTGTAAACTGCACTTAATCCAAGAGAAGTTGGTTTTCTAGAAGCATTTATGTCCATGATAAGTGTGCAACCAGGTATTCATTAATTTATTCACTCATGCACTTAACATTTGCTGGGCATGGTTCTTGGCTCCAGTGACACAAACAAATAAGACTTGGTCCCTGACCTCAAGGAGCTCCCTGTGTGGTGCAAGCTAATACTTTACTCATACCTGCTGGTCACACACCCACACTGATTATCAGTTATATAGTGGCTCCTGACTTTCCACTGTACTGGGCACTCTAGCCAATAAATCTTCACTGACTGATTACTTGTATCTCTATTCTTAGCCTCCACTTGGATTGAGAGATTATAATAAAAAACTTTCATTTCAGATAGGCCTGTTCAGGGTAGAGTCTGGGAGTCACGATAGGAAGCTGAGACCTCTTCATGACAGAAACAGAAGCTGCCATTGGATGGTGCCAGTAAAGATCTGGTTCCGTCAAAGAGAAAGTTTTATTCCATGTGAAGAGAGAAAGAAGGAGTATCCAAGATGAAGTTCACATAGAAGAGGGTCCAAATGGCCCTATGAAAGAGATTAATAGCGGGGCTGAGGTGAGGGAGGCAGGGAAAGGGGGTGGGCCCTGGAGGGTAGTAATGACTGTGCTGGGACAGAGCTCAGAGGTAGAGACCAGAGGGAGAGAGATGAACTTAAGGTGGATGTAGGGAATGCAGGAGGCTCAGGTTAGAAGCAGGCAGACAGGGAGTGGGAAGGAAAGGGCTGAGTGAGAGAATTTTATTGTAGCACATGTGAAAGAATAAAAATGGCCAAGAGTTCTTTGACACTCTGCCCATGAAAAAAATGGAATCTATTCTCCTGGCCTCTGACTGCACTGGCCAATACAATACAGCAGAAGTGATACTATGCAAATTCCAGGCCCAGCCTTTAAGGAGCCTGGGGGCTTCATCCTTGATCTTCTGGAGCCCTGAGAAGGTCTACCTTCAACCATAATTGCCTGCATCACCCTGAATCTCTCAGTTGAGCATTGGTATACTCTCCCCCCACCCCCCACCATCCCTACCCTCATTTTCCCAGAGCTGCTGACCTTTTCTGCAAGAGTAGATTGTACTTCCAAAAGACCTCCCAGTAGAATTTTTTTTGCAGACTGATTGGGAACATATTCAGTCCTGCACTCACCCCTGGTCTCCTATTTGAATTTTCTTAGTATATCCTGACTCCACATGGTTTTCCTCCCCAACCACCTTAACCCAGCTTTGAACAGGTATCACCAGAGGGACTATGTGCTAGGTGCCAATATTTTAGAGGTAACAATGGGCTACTGGTTTGCCCTATTTCTTCTGTCCTCCAAATAGTCACTCATGAGTAAGGTATCACTTGAATTCCAGCTGTAGCCCCAGTTATTACTGCAAGCTTTTCACCTTCCTTCACCATTATCTCCTCTTTCTCTGTTGATTTATATTCTGAATTTCCCCAAAACAACCCTGATCCCTCAGGGGGCACTATGTCTTCAGTGATGAATATTGTGGACATAGGTAAAGCTGGACTGCACAGGGTGGTGGAGGATAAGAGAGGGAACAAAAAGGGGAAGAAGAGAGCCTCCCCCAGTGGTGCACTTGGCCTGTCTTCCCCTGGCTTCACTGTCTCCTCCAGCAGGCTTCTCAGGTGAAAGATGGACAGCTAACACTCATCATGAACCAGCTCATCACTTTTCTGAAGGCAGTCTAGGTATAAGAAGCCACTAAGCCCCTCTCATTGTACATAGAGGGGAACTAAGGCTCAGAGGAGACATTTACCTTATCCAAGGTCAGAAAACTAGTCACATCACACTCATCTGCTGAATCTCAATGCTATCTTCTCGTGTCTGCCAAGGTCGCACATCATATTCAAGGAAGGCCTACAATGAATGATATTTAGGATAAGTAGTTTACAGAGGGTCAGATTCTGAACTCGGTTGAGATGAATGAAACACAGTTAACTGTGCTCTCAAGAAATGAATATCCTGGTGGGAAAGATGTTGATTCAGTCTATTAAAAATGTTTTGTTAAGCACCAACTATGCATGAGACATATATTGAGACCTGTGAGAATAGAAATATGAATAAAACATGGTCTCTGACCTCAAGAGCCTGTGATCCAGCAGGAGAGATAAGAGACATACAAGTGAAGGTATAACTAGGAATAAAAAACCATAATGTAATCATGAATGTAGGCTACAGAGAGTAGGTGCCAGGTTCTCCTTACTCTTGAGGAGCCTGGGATGTCTCTATACACCCTATGGCATAGTGTCCCTATTCCAGAGAAACACACCCACAGACCAAGAGGAGACGTGTAAGAGATGCTTCATTGCAGCACAGTTTCCAGGACCTGGAAGCTGGAAGCAACCGCAAAGTAGATAGTAAACGTGGTACATACATATGATGGAATGCTGTAATAAGTACACGTGACAACATGTGTAGGTCTTAAATAACTATCGCTGTGTGAACAAAGAAACAAAATTAACTTAGAGCATAAAACCAAGTACGTAAACTAAGGACACACACGGATCTTTTTTCAAGAATACATATAGATCTCAATCAGCATATGAAAGGCAAACTAGAATTATCTATGGTGAAGGGACTAAGAACAGTGCAAGCACAAAAATAACAACATAGAATAAAACACAAGCCTCACACAGGCCAATGAGTTAAGGAAAACAATTAGCTCTGTGCATCCAAGGGGCAAAAATTGAGTTATTTAAGAGAAGTAAAGGGTCCTTCTGGTAAGGGGGGAGGTTAGGCAGGGAGCTCTGTGAGTGAGATGGACCCTGACCCTGTCAATTGCCACTACATATGTCCTTGCCAGCCCCACATTTCCAATGTCTGCCAGGTTCTCATTCTGGTGACTCAACCAGACTCTCTCCCCTGCCCATAGGCAGCCAGGACCAGTCACTGGGAGCTCCCTCTTCATCAATAAACCTGCCTACTGCCATGACTCAGGGGTTCCTCTCCTCACCTGTACTGTCTCCCCTCTTTTTACCCTACAATGTCAGACTTTCTCAGTGTGGCCCTTAAACAAGGAGGCTATGCTGCAAGGTGCTTGTGAGTACTTACAATTTAGAGATGAAACAAACCTGAGTTCAAAACAGACTCCAACAACTTACTGTGTGACCTTGGACAAACTATTTAACCTCTCTGAGCTTTCTTTCCTGAAGCAGTAAAATACACATAAGAACACTTAGCTCACAGAGTTGTTGTAAGGATTAAATTAGGTAACGCATAAAGAATAATGACAGTTTGTAGGTGAAATTCATGGCTCTGGAAGGGACATGACACACAGCAACCAGAGCGTGGATCCTCACTTCAGCTTAGATACTGACCTATGATGAGACACTTGGCCCCTCACTCTCCACTTCCTCTCCCTGAGCCCTGCTCCAGGCTCCCCTGTTTTCACCCACTCCTGAGCTCTGCTTGAGCAGGATCTGTTCTTACCACTGGACTCCCAAGCTCTCTCACCTTGGCCATCCTATTCATGAAAACTGTGATGAGAGCTACTCACTTTTGAATTACAGTGTCCCCTTCCCCTGGACCACTGGCCACCCTCAGATGCTGAAGAAGAACACCTACCATGGCAATGCTGACCCCTTTTCTCCCTATCATGCCACAGGGAGAAAAGTGCAGTGGAGGCTCATGTGTAAATCTGACTTTGCCCTTCTGGGGCACTACTTGTATGGGGACACCAAGACAGTTCATTACAGCAATAATTGCTGATTCTAGAGTGTCATGGTGATGGATGGCTGTGCTACCTGGAGCTTGACTTCCCAGAGGATTCCCCTTTCACTAGAAAGCAGGTTTGCAGAGTGGTGGTAAGTAGGGGTGGCTAAGTTCTTTGAGGTGAGGAGAAAGTTGCAGCTTAGTTTGTTACCAACCCAGGGGCAGGAGGGGTGCAAAAGAGTTAGTCAACTGAGAGGGCTTACAGAGAAAATTGCAAATCTGTGCATTTAGGCAGGTTGTTTCATCTAAATGTCTCTGACATACCCTCTCTGGGCAAAAACCTTTCCCACCAACACAGGGAAAGACATGAAGATAACTGCTGCCTGAGAAGGGAGGGCACTAGATCAGGAGGAGGCTCCTCCACATCCATCTCAAAGTCAGATGGAGAATAAACATGACTGGGCTACCACAAAGTACAGTGAGGGAGGCTTAAGAAAAACACAAGTCTAACTAACAAGAACTAACAGTTCAGGGTGTAGTGTCTTTTCCAAGGTAATATCCTGGACTTCTGCCCCTCTTTTGGATAAAGAAGGAACACCCCTGCCCAAGGTGAGGATGGGATTCAATAGCTTTTACTTTCCTACTTTCTAGGAAGCTTGGGGTAACACGGAGGTAGGAGAATTGCAGAGTAGGTTTTTATGTGTCCTCTGATCATCCTGACCTGCAACATTCCCACAATCAGGGTGATGAACAAATTTGTAGAAGCACTCATACCCGCTCCCCAGCTCTGGTGCAAGGGTAGAGTTAAGGGTATAGTGAATTGAAGAGTGTTTCCCCAAAATTCCTGTCCACCCAGAACCTTGTGCTATGACTTTATGGGGAAATAAGGTCTTTGCATGTGTAATTAGTTAAGGATCACCAGATGAAGTCATCCTAGATTTAGGGTGGGCTCACATCCAATGACTGATACCCTTATAAGAAGAGGAGAGAGTTACAGAGAAGAATAGCCTATGAAGAGTCAGGCAGAGATTGGAGTGATGCATCTACAAGCCAAGGAACGTCAAGGGTTGCTAGCAGCCCCCAGAAGCCAGGAGGGAGGCCTGGGACAGATTCTCCCTAGCTTCCAGAAGGAACCAACCCTGCCAACATCTTAACTTCTGGCCTCCATAACTGTGAGACAACACAACTCTCTTGTTTTAAGCTCCATGTTTGTGGTAAATTGTGCTGTCAGCTCCTGGAAACTAACACAAGGGAAATGAGGAGAAGGATTCCAGCAGTGCCCCAAAGTTCCTGCAGCATCACCCAGTTTGATGGCCCAAACTTCGTGCCTGCAGGACCTCTCAGGAGAGCATCTTCAGAGGTTAGAGATTCATTATGTACTCACACGAAGCACATATAAACCCCAACTTGAACTGCCCTCTGCCCCATGCAGTGTGGGCTTCAGGCCATGCCCAGAGTTTGGCCACCTCCTCTCAGTACCGCGGCATGTGTTCACATCCTCTGGCCTCATTGCTCGGCCCTCCCCACACCCCAGACTCCTCAGAGGCTCAATGTAAGAGATGTGGTCTGACAATGATGTCCACTATGGAACCCTCACCTGTCTGACCTCCAGAAGCCTGCTTCTCATTCAGGTCTGCTAGTCACAGAAAACACACAGTGGTCTCCCTGGCCTGGGGAAAGCCAGGGAGCCAACAGGTATAAGGTTATAGGGAGTCAAAACCTATAAAAACCCAATGCTCAAAATAGGGACCTCAGAGAAACCCCAAAACATGGCACCCCTGTGGAGAAGATGCTCATTTATCCATTGTCCTCAAGTCCTCCCATAAAGAAACCTGGGAAAAATCCTTTCCTTTAAATGGGGTATGTACATATGTGATACTTGAGAAGAATATTCCAGACAATGGGCCCAATTATGGGGCCTCTCTAATGGCAACCCACATGGTTACAACCACCACATAGGAGCAAGCCTGGGCCTCCTTTGTCACCCTCCCTCCTCCCCCATACTCTATCCCTTCCTATTAAGCACCTTGCCCTCCTCAGAAGCAGTCCTTAGCTACTGACTGCATCACCTCCTATTTATCACATTCTCAAAGCTGCCTTGCCCCTTCTCAGAGCTGTGAGGGGGAGGGGGTGGCAACTCTCAAGACTCAGTCTTGTCTGTTCTCCTGGGTAAGCTTCCAACTCTGCTGACTCCCTAGGGAGCCAGAAGGAGGTGGATAGCTGCCCTCTCTTCCTGGTCTGGGCTGGGATGGGGAGATAAGGAAACTGACACTGCTGTTGAAGGAACTGAGAATACTGGGCAGCCAATGGGGAGGAGGCAGGGGGGCCATGTTCTGGGACCTTTGATTCCAAGGAGGCAGAAAGCCAAGCAGATCTTGAAAAACACATCCTGGGAGGGACAGGCCAGGCAGGGAGGGAGGGAGAAGAAAAATGCCAAACTGAGGAAGCAAAGGGATCATGGTCATGGCAACCATCTGTTACATTGCAAATCTCCTGCTTTATTGTCTCTGCCCACTGCCCAACTGTTTATCAGACTGTATGTCCCAATGTTTGGTTTGGGACTATGACCACCAAAAGTGTGGCTGTCTTTCTCCCATGCCCAGCTGGTCAGTTCCAGCCCCAGCTGGAATCCTGGCCTTGTCACTGCCAGCCCATACCCTTTCCTCCACTTAAGCCCCAAGCTGACTCATTAGGAGAACAGACTGACTCCTCTGTGATCAGAGGGCCCAGAGGCTCTACAGCCCCTCAGCTCTCTTCTCCTGCCTTCCACCTGCTCCCTAAATATATTCAATATCTTGAATATATTTATTCAAGGGCTGCCCCAAGAGTTCAACAGGAGCCCCTCCCCAGGGTCTGGGCTATGCCAGGGGCAGGCTGGATTGCCACCATGGGAATTTAATTTCAGGGTTTGAATAGCATCAGGCTGCTTGCTTATTTTTTGTTTGTTTGTTTAGATTTTATTTACTTATTTTTAGAGAGAGGAGAAGGGAGGAAGAGAGGGAGAGAAACACTGATATGAGTGAGAAACAATGACGTGAGGGAGAAACATTGATGGGTTGCCTCTCGCAGACACCCCAACCATGGATCAGCCTGCAGCCCAGGCATGTGCCCTGACCAAGAGCAAACCAGCAACCTTTCGCTCTGCAGGACAATGCTCCACCAACAGAGCCACACTGATCAGGGCTGGTTGTTCGGTTTTGAAAATGTTTGCAAAAATGTCTATAGAGCCTCCATGAATCCTAGTGCCTGAGACAAGGTACCAAGGATAGAGGACAGAGCTGATTAGATCCAGAGGCCTATGGTTTAGGAAAGGCCAGAGGGCTGTTGAGAATTGCCATTGTGGGTCTTACTGGAGGCCCAGGGAAGAGGACCTAGGGCGGGAGCTTTGAGTGCATTCACTTGGGAGGGGACCTGTGGTAGAGGAGACAGTTTTGCTTATTATTAATAAATGACTTTTGTTCTTAATGAACAGTCTCAGCTTTCTGCCTTCAACTTGGTTCAGTCTCCTGCTTTTTAGGAATGGAATCATCCCAAGGTTCTCAAGTCCCAAAATCGGTAGGGGGCACTCCCTGCCAGTCTTGTTCCACTCAGGCAAAGAACTGTGGAGTCAGGGCTCTGGCTTTCCTTGGGTTAGTTTGGGAGGAGATGGGGGCCCTTAAAGCTTCCAGGTTAAGAAACTGAGAAGAGTGGATGGTAGAGGAAGGTAAGTCACCTTTGTAAGAAAGGAAAACCAGGGGGTGCCAGACTCCTCCAGAAAATGGTTCTGGAGCCAGGCTTTGAGGGGCACTTCTGTTCCCTCACATTGGCCTGTGCTTCGTCCTCTGTCACAGGACAATGCTGGGACCACTCAGCTATGTTGACGTGTGAGGTAGGAGAAAAAGCTAGGGGTGGAGCTGACCACTTCTTTTTCTCTGGTCCCCACCATCCCCTCACCCCCACCTGCATTGTAGGGTTCCCAGGGAAACTGCACAGCCTGTCTGCAGCTTCTGTTTTGTTCCTGTCAAACCCAGGAAACTTTCTGAGGCCAATTCAGTGGGAGCTCTGTCAGAGCTGAGCTGGTTGGCAAGGAGAAGCAGCTCCTGCTGGAAGCCTCCTGCACGGATGCCCTCCCACACAGCTGTGTGCACACACATTCGGTGTGTGCGCGCGCATACACAGGCTTGCACCGCCCACACACTCCCTGCATCTCTGATCACCCAGGCAAATAATGAGAGGAGAGAAAATGAAAAACAAATAGGGAAAAATATCTATCCTGCTTGTACCACACACTCCAGCTGCCTCCATCTTCCTCTCCTCTGAGTCCCCAACCAGCCCACCTGCTCCAACAGCCCCTCTCACCACAGGTGTGGTCAGTCCAGGAAGAGCTAATAAGTCAGGCTGCCTGAGGGGGCAAGGGCTAGAAAGGAGGGAGAGGCACCAAGCACAGAAAGGACATGTAGGAATGATCCAGAAGCTCCACAGCAGGAGCCAGAGTGGTATATGACTTTGAGAAGCTCACCTAAATCCATCACCTCTGTGAAAGTGGACCCAGGTTTCTGCCTCTCCATGGGTTCCAAAAGTGAACTGAGATACTGCAAGGGTGGGTCAACCCAAGAATTCTGGGGGAAGGCAGCTGGTTGTGAAGTGACTATAGTTCCCAAACCCCAGAACTAAAACCAAAGTCACCATAAGAGAAGAAGCTTTTTGGTGATTTGAGCTGTCTAGCCAAGGCACCAACTGCTACATTGAGTAGTGAGTTCTCCATCACTGGAGGTATTCGGGCAGAGGCTGGGTGCTCACTGACAGGGCTGCTATAAGGCAACTCCTACTTTCAATGGGAGTTTAAACCAAATGTCCTCTGAGATTCTGTTAGCATGAAGAGTCCAGAGCCCATGGCTCAGAGTCTGCATGCCCCAGGCCCTCTCAGAGCAGAAGAGCCTAGGGGCTGAGGGCAGAGAGCAGAGGGCCCAACCACAGTCATTTACTGATGCAGGTGACCTTCCCACTGATCAGCCATGTGGCATGGTCTTTATTTTTTTCCTGGAGGGCTTGAGTAGATTAAAGAGCAGATGCCTAAAAACCCAATGGAAGATGTCTAGGTATAGGAATTAGAGAACCACAATTTCTATGTGAGATGGATGGTCATGTCTTGAGAAGCAGCTAAAAAAGTAGCTTTGTTTCCTCAAAGATCAGAGATAGAGAGAGGAAACCTGTCTGGCAAGGATAGAAGGAGACTGATGTCAGGAGAAGAAAGCAAAATATAGGCAGTAAGTTCCTTAGAGTCAGGGACAGGACAGGGCTGTGCTCTCAGAGCCAGGGCACTGAGAACTGTTGTACAGGGTACTCCATGGAGCAGGCAGATTGGGGAAGAAATCTAGTCACCCTCTGTGAGCCAAGCAGTATAGCCTGCAGGACAGAGTCTGCCTGGAGGGGGTGCCTTTTGTTAAATTTCCCTCAGGGACAGCAGCAGCTCTGCTCTAATCTATCCCCATATTGATCTCCTGCATGCTTCCTGAAGTCCTACCGTGACCCTCTTGACTTAAACTCTTCAATGGCTGCTCATCTCATGTGAGGAAAACTACAAATTCCTCAGCCTGGTTGACAAGGCCCTGCCCTTCTTCACAGGCTTGTTAACCCCTTTTCTTTACATCCTGCTGCACTCCAGCCCCTTTATCCTACCCACCTTTCCCCAAAACCCACACTATGTACTTCCTAGGTTCCTGAAGCTTCTTCCCAAAGCTTCTTCCTAGCCTAGACTAGACAGGGAGCTTGGTTGCTAACAACAGAAACCAACTCTCCCTACTTAAGCAGATAAGAAATATTCTAGAAAGCAAAATTCTGGTGACTAAAGAGTTGATGGTAGGTTGGAGCAGCAGTTCCCACCACAGGCAGGAACCAAGGAAGGCCAGATGGCAGAGAATACTCCGAGGTCAGTGACAGGGGCAGCTGGTTAGGACACTGCTGCTGCTCTTGCACTGTGGACCCACACATGCCCCCACCTCCACTAGATTTCTGCTGCTGAGACTCTAGTTCAGGCCCACTGCTGTGAATGATTTGCCAGCTGCCCCAATGGGGCCATCAGATTGACTGAACTCAGGTTTCAAGGCTCACCCTCACTCTGTCCATGCCTTGCTGCAGGGCAAGGGGAAGAGGAGAGGGCAAAGAGACAAAAACTAGCCCCTCAGCATGTGGAGCAGGAAGGGTACTCAGACACTGAGCCATCAAACACATGATAAATACCCACTTCACTGTCCCATTGTCTGATGCATCTGTTCCCATTCATTCCTCAAATGTCACCTCATCCTGACTGGTGTGGATCAGTTTTTGTGGATCGTGCCACAAAATGAAAGGTCACTGCTTTGATTTCCTGTCAGGGCACATGCCTGGGTTGCAGGTTCAGTACAAGAAGCAAACGACTGATTGATATTTGTCTCCCTCTCTTTCTCCCTCCCCCCTCTTTAAAAATAAATAAATAAAATTCTTTTAGAATGTCACTTCTGTAAAACCTTCCTCCAACCTAGGCATGTTCAGGTGCTCTCTCTGTGTTCTCATCACCCCTGGTACCTACCTCTAACAAGGCCTTCTTATTTTATTTATTGTAATTTTGTCTTCCTCTCCAGCCTGCGAGTTCCTTTGGATCTTAGAGCAGGGCATACTAATCCACACTCTCTTGTCTGTACCCACCCAAGTGAGTGGCATTCATGGGACCTCAGTATGTTTACAAGTGAATGACAATAAATATGTGTGTCCTGACACTCCTCACACAGTAGGTCAGCTTATAACTCATTAAATGTCTAGCTGATGAGTGGGATCCTTACCATGAAGATGGAGTGCCAAGGAGAACTAAGGATCACAGGTAGGTTTTTATGCTTCCAAGTATTAGAGAGAAAAGCCTGTTAGCAAGTGATCCTCTTCCTTAAAGGGTCATGAAGATCCAAAATACACTCCAGAGAAGGACCTGGTGGGGTGTGCATTCAATCATAACCACGAGACCTTAGTAGCTGTGAATCTGGAATTGTGGGGGCTAAGGTGGAAAGATTTAGAGTCACTAAGCCCCATTGTGAAGGTGATTACAAAAAGTCCTGGGCCAGGAGTGAGCTGGAACTATCATGAGTGGGCATCACAGGGGAGAAGAGTGGGAGAAGCGCATCTGGAAAGATATGAGAGGGTAGCAAGAGCAGCTTAAATAGAAGGGAAGAAGCAAAAGAGAAGATGAGGGAAGAAAGCAGCAAAAGGAGACCATAGGCGTATCCCTATCCCTATCCCAGAACAGGGACAGAGAGGGGAGAAGGTGGAGCAGGGCTGCTGTCAAGGGCTGCAACACAAAGACTGATGGGGGAATAGGAGGCATGAGATCATCTTGCTGAAGCCAGGAGAAGGAGACCAAGAAAGGTGGATAAGTCAACAGTGGATGCCCACCCCAGTTGAGCAAACACTTATTAGTGCCTACACTGTGCCAGGCACTCTGTGAAGGCACTAAAGATATAAAGGTATATAATTGTATATAAAGATATGCAAACCCCTTACCTTCCACAATTCACAGAGCAGTGAGGGAAACACACACAAAAACTGAGGTTTTAAAAATTTGGTAGATGTGTAGGTACATAAGAAATAGAATGCAATGAGAAGGCAATAAGGGGGCACTTCTCCTACTCTGGAGGGGATGCCCACTCTGCTCAGTGTTGAAGGATGACTTAGACAAGGACAGAAAAGTGAAAGGAGGTCCCTGCCAGGGAAACAACTTAAGAAGACAAGTAGAGGTATGGGCCAATGTGGCAGGCAGGGAAATGGACAAGCTGGAAAGGCAGGGAGGAGTGTGTGCGCCAGGCTAAGGAGCTTGGACATGCCGGTGATTGAAGCCATTAATGGTTTTATCTGGGCATGGCATGATAAGATTTACATTTTAGGGCTGTCACGTTGACTATAGTGTGAGAAGGCGGTAATCTGAGGAGAGACCATAGTCTCAGAGAACAAGTAGGGTTTGTTTGCAAAGACCAAAGTGAAAGGTGGTAGTGCCATTCTCTGAGATGGAGGATACAGAGGAGAGCAGTCAGCAGGAGGAAGGGGAGATGGTAGCCTATTTGAGACAGTGGGAGTTTAGAGTGTTTTTAGACCACTTAAGGGCATGTGTGTCTAAGAAGCACTTGAATATGAGCATCTGATACTAAAGAGAGATGATGGATGGAGTCAATTTGGGCTTTATCAGCATATAGATCACAGTTGTAACAAATGAAACTGGATGAGCTTTGGCAAAAAGAAAACATACACAGCCAAGTGGTGGGCCCATGCTGGAACTCTGAGAAATTCTGGTGTTTAAGGGATACTGAAAGGAGGACCCTAAGAAGGGTAATACGAAAGGGAGGTCAGGGAAGTCAGAGGAGAACCAGAGGAGTCTTAGGACCACAGTCCAAGGGTCAGACAATTCCAAAAGGAAGGAGAGGACAGCAGGGTCTGAAGCAGGAGAAATGTCCAGAAATGTAAAGACTGAAAAGTGGCCATTGGGGTTTGCGAAGTGGAGGTAATGAATTATTGTTTTGTAAAATGTGTTGTGTAGGGCAAGATGTAAACCATCGATGAGTATGAGTGAAGAGTATATGGGAGTTCCTTTACCATTTTACAACTTGTCTACAGGTTTGAAATTGCATCAGAATAAAGAGTTAGCCAAAAATAAGGAGGGTTTTGGCCTAGGCTGGGTAGCTCAGTTGGTTAGAGCTAAGTCCCAGTATGCCAAGGTTGTGGGTTTGATCTCTGGTCAGGGCACACAAAAGAAACAACCACTAATTAAGTAAGTGGAACAACAAATCAATTCTCTCTCTCTCTCATATCAATAAATTTAAAAAATGAGAGTTTTGTTTCAAAATAATATAGGTTTGTTGTAAAGATTCAAATAATTTTATAAGGTAAAACATAGGAAATGAAAATTATGCCTTCTCTCTATCTGCATCTAAATCCCACTACCCAACAGTAACTTAACCATTGTTCACAGTTTGGTAGTTTCCTTTCAGATTCGTTTTATTTTATATTTATTGTTGTTACAAAAAAATAAAGCCATACTATACATCCTGTTCTACAACTTAAAAATATCTCATAGGCATTTGTCATGACAGACTATGTCTTTTATCTCCATTCTTCAACACTGCACTGTGTTCTCTAATATGACTGCAAGAAAACTCATTGTTTATTTAGAAATTTTTAAATTTAAAGGAAAGTCCTGTTAATAAATAGCATATACCCATGCACCCAGAACCCTTTTAAATAAATGGTAACAATTCAACATACATGTTTCAGATTCTTTTGTAGAATATAGAAGGCTTGTCTAGTGGGATATAATTGAAAAACCTAGAGAGGCTGGAAGTTGCCTAAAACTGCAAACTTGACCTCATCACATCGCTGCTTTAACCCTTTCAGTGGCTCCCCATGGGCATGACATTCCCAGATCCCCTGCACTCCAGTCCCACATCTGCCTGCATTGCCCTACCCAATTCAGCCACAGCAAACTGTTTTCAAGCAGACCTTTTCACATGTCCTTTTCTTAGGCTTTTCTCTCTAGCTACATTAATTTCCCACTCTACCCTGCTGTCCCACCCTCAGTCCACCCAGAGAACACTTAGTCATCTTCAGGACACAGCTCAAGTGTCACCTGGGTGCCTTTCCTGGCCACATTCACTCCCACCAGGTAGGACTGTCCTCTCCATGATGCCCCTTTTTTGTCTCTATCAGAGTGCTTTTGTCCTTTGCTCTCCTCTAATGACCTGCTGACTGCTCGCCCCTAAACTATAAGTCCCTTTAAAAAGACCTATGCCTTATTCGTCTCTGACTCCAATGCCTGGCACATCCAGCAAATACTCTTTAAATAGCCATCTGATTGCTTGCATCCCCGCTGGCACAGCAAGGACTCAGGGACCCCCAGTCTGTTTCTGGAGGTCTCCAATAATAAGGGGGTCCAGGACCACTCTGGATCTACAGGGTCACCACCTGCAAGAGCACTGTCTCACTTTCCCCTGTGTCCCAACTGAGCTGAGCAGCCTCAGGCCTCCCCTGCCCATTACCTGGCTCACCCATCCCAACTGCCATCCAGATCCCCTCTCAACAGAGTCAGCTGGGAGCACTCAGTGAAGCTCATTACTTACTGGTCTATGGCCCAGACTCCTATCTCCCCATGAGCCCAAAGAGGCTGTTTGGAGTCCAGCCCCAATTCCTGTAAATGGAAAGCAATTTGTACTCATTCCCAAGATGAATCACTTTGTTTTAATTGCCTGTCCTTTTGCTGGCACTGCCACTGCCACAGCGGCCTGCTCTGCCTTTTGGCCGTCTTTTGGCAGGACACCCTTCCAGGCCCTGCTAATCATCAGGAAGAAAAGTACAGGAGGGAAGAAGGAGAGGGAGCCCTCAGAAGGAGCAGGGTAATAGGCAGCAATGAGCCAAAGCTAATTAAAGAGACACAATTGACCTTCTGAAACCGAGTGAAGATCCCAGACAGGCAGACAGCAGCTCCCAACTTGTGGTCCCCTTGGGGCCTTGTCCTAGAGACCAGATGGCTAATGCGGTGAAAGCCTCTGGCTTCCACCCCACCCTCCACCCTCTGGCCTCTAGGGAGAACTTCCCAACCTGGAGTTCCTCCGCTGAGTGGGATTAGCCAGCTGAACTGGGAGACTGTGGGAGGCAGAGGCCAACAATGAACATGAAATTGCAGAAACCAGAATCAGTTTCTGAATTTGAGCATAAAAGGGGTAGCATGCAGGGAGAAGAAAATCTACACCCATCTTCCTTCCTTCTCAGGCAGTGACACCAGGAGACCATGTGGAATGGTAGCCATGTTTCCTTTCCATCCACAAAAGGGCCGAGTCTAGCCTGCCATCCACAAATGAGAGAGCCCTGGCCCAGTGTCTGGCCTCTGCCATGGTGCTGGCACAGGGCCCCACATGCTGTTCCAGGCCGAAGCCTGGGGCCAGTCCCCCAAGCTCCCTCTGAATACAGAAGAGGGCATGGCCACCAGCAGCCTGGGAGTGTGCTCGCCCCTCCAAGAAGAAATGGACCTGTAACCTTCTCAGGTCCTGACCCGGCTGGAAAGGGGAGTGTGAGGTCAGGAGTCAAATTCTTTGCCAGGAAGCAGGGAGACTGAGTGACTCTGGGAGAGCCTGATCCCTCCCTGACCAGCTTGCCAATCAGGAGGCACCCAGGGTGCCTGCAGCAGAGGCATGGCCAGATGACTCTACAAGACTCTTCTTGCCTGAAGCTCCTTGGACTCCTACAGGTTCAATATGCTTCACAAACATAACCTGGGTGGGGAGGATGAGGGAACGATGCTCACTTCTCAACTGGTAAGTAAGTGTCACAGACAGGAATTTCCTACCCCCTAGCCCAGGCATCCCTAAAGAGTCTGTGGAGTTGAGGACAAACTTCTGTTTGTAGTTAACTTAAAACCTCCACTCAATATGGCAGGCCTTTCTTGGGCCCTTTCGGCCTTCTCTTATCTTCCTACCTGTTCACCTCATGCAGCGTGAGGCCTGCCCTCCACACCCCTTCCTCCTGTGACCACATACTCTTCAAGGCCAAGAAGCCTCTGCCATGTTTGGAGTTTGCCAAGAAGAGCCCTCTCCTTGACCCTGCTCTGCCACACTGGAGGAGGGGACAAGACACAGAGCCTGCTGGAAGCCAGGACCCTGAGGAACGTGTGTGAGAATCGCCAAGGCTTACATCACTGCAGCTGCCACTAGCAAGAGCAAGTCCAAGGGCAGGGAGACCTGGGCTTCCTGGGGAAGGATGTCTCTCTGAGAGAAGAAAGGAAACTCAGTCAACAACTATTTTTTCAGAGCCTACTGTGTGCCGGGCACTGTTCCAGGCATAATGGTGTACAAAACAGGCAAAGTCCCTGCCTCCTGGTGCTTACATTGCACTGCTCATCATATAAGGTCGGCATGGGCACAGGCCAGAAAAATAGCTCCTCCACTCCCAGGAGTCCCAGGAGGAACTCAATCCTCAAGAGGAAAAGTGAGTGAGAACTAAGCCAAGACAAGGCCCCCAGGGCCCCAGCAGGGAGAGGAAAGAATGGGCTCAGGCTGTGACTCCAGCCCACCAACAAGAATCACTGTGCTGAGTCCCCTCCTCCCTCCCCTTCTCCCCACATCTCCCCTTCCCCTTCCTCCAAGCCTGTTCACAAAGCTCCAGCTCACTGCTGCTCCATTCCTGACTTGTAGTCTTGAGTCAGTGCCTCCCAGGAGGTCCTGATAAGTTAGATCTTTGATTCAGGAGATTCCAAGACAGCCCCTAGGGACAGAACTCATAGGGAATGCTGACCTGAATTTCAAAGGCCCAAATAGAAGACAAGTGAACAGGGAGAAGCTGTGGGAGGCAAGGAGTTAACTTTAGGCTGCAAGTGTCCAGGTTAAAATATGTGAGATAATGTGTGTGCAAGCTTCAGTCAGAAAGCCTGATATATGCTAGTACTCAGTAAATATTAATCTTCCTTTCTTTCTTCTTTCCTTGGCTCCATGTAACTTCCAATTTAAATGCCCTATTAATCATTTATAACATCACTGATAGTAATTAGATTCACAAAAATCAGATTGTAGACACTGCTTCACTCTTCTGGCTTTAGATCAGAGAGCTACACATCTCACCCTATGCTGGGAAAGGGAGCAGCACTATCCCTTGGAATTCTCTCACCACCACTTAGGCTTTTAACTCAGATTATCTCACCCCTTTGCATGTCCTTGAATGTCGACCAGAGTGTCTCAAGCGCTCTGAACATGGCTGAGATAAGGAATGAACAAGGCTACCATGCCTAGCCTCCCTAATTCTTGCTTTCCACTGGCCATAGTTCCAAGGGCCCCACTTGGCCCTCATCAGAAAAGATGCCAGGGACCTCTCCCTGTGCCTGTCCTTGGTCCTGGAATGTGCTATCAAGCCCTGGCCTCCTCTCTGCCCCTTTTCTGGTCTTCCCTTTCTGCTAATGGATTTCCTCCACGTGAATTCTTCACACCCGCATACGTATGCACTGATTTAGATGAAGACTTTATGTATGGCTATTGATTTTGAAGATAACAATAACGGTAAGCTAAAACTTGAATGTTATAAAACAATAGCTTCAGATCACAAAATAGCCAGCCTCACAGAGGAATTCTGAACACTTAACAAGTTCTTTGTTTGCACAGACCACTGTAACCCCCAATCCTGGGGAAAGTAAGACAAAATTAAGTTAATGTTTGGAAAGAGTTAACATTTTGAAGTAATCAGTAAATGCATCCTCTTATTCTTCTTGGAAGACACCCGCCATCACCCTCATTTGGGCCAGGAGTGAAGAGCAGACTCCCCATGCCAGTTTGAGTGCACACAGGGACTGGCCTTCTTGCTCCCTCTGCATCTTCCAGGCTCCCAGTGGCCTCCTGCCCACCTCTATCACTTCCCCACCCCTCCTAGTCCTCCTTTTATTAAGATGGACTTATTTCCTTTTAGAGAGAGGGGAATGGAAGAAGAAAGAGAGGGAAAGTAACATCGATGTGAGAGAGAAACATTGATGGGTTGCTTCTCAGGAAAACCATCAACCCAGGTTTGTCCCCTGACCAGGAATCAAACCAGCAACCTTTCGCTTTGCAAGTCAACACCCTACAAATTAAGCCACACTGGTCCTCTTAAGCATTCTGAGCCTGATTTCTAAAAGCCTGAGGGTGTCACTCTCAGAAACTACAGATTGGGTGACCAAGGACACCTTGGTCCCCTTCCTACCAGCCTTCCTTGCCCTGTTCAGTCAACTCATTTAGTTTCTGCCATCCCTCTTTCTGCACCATCCTGTTTGTAATTTCTGACTGCCATACTCTGACTGGCTTTATCATTTGGCTCCTGATCTCAACAGTGAGGGCTCTATTTATCCTTAGACTCCCCTGATCCCCACTGTAACTCACCCATCCCCTTGCAAGCCCTTCCACACCATTCCAACCAGCCTCATTCCCCACTTCTCTTTTTATCTGATTCCTTCATTTCCCTGGCAAGGGCGTCCAACCTGTGGCCTGAGGACCACATGTAGCCCAGGATGGCTATGAATGCGGCCCAACACAAAATTGTAAATTTACTGAAAATCTTTTTTTTTTTTTTTTGCTCGTCAGTTTTCATTAGTGTTTGTGTATTTAACGTGTGGCCCCAGACAACTGTTCCTCCAGTGTGGCCCAGAGACGCCAAAAGTTTGGACACTCCTGCTTTATAATGTTTGGAAGCCTGCTTTCAGTTAGACCAGTGGCTCTTTTCTGCATGCGTGTAGCCCCTTTTCTGACCTGTCTCACTATATAAGACCAAATTCATTAGCAGGCACAAGCAAGCAAACTGACTGCATAAAACCAACAACCAGGTTTGGTGAGCTGTTTCAATATCTCTTATGTGTGCCCTGAACTATTTTTTTAAGTTGCTAAAATCCCAACAAAGAAGTGTTGGGGCCAGGCTGAGGACTGGAGAGAAAAGGGCTATCTATTTGCACCCTGAGTTTGGACCATCCCCCCAACCCCACCCCTGAGGACTTAGGCCACTATTCTTTATCTGGGTGTCCTTCCAGCACTTCTTTTCAGTTCCTGCCCAATAGTTGCCTCCTCCCAAAAGTCCTCTCTGATTAAATTTTCTTTGTTCTAAATGGTATGGCTTCTCAGCACTCAGGAAGATTTTCTTTCAAGTTATTGCTTGTTTTCTGTGATTGCATCAGATGTGAATTGTGAGAGTGCTGCTTCCCCATTAGATGGGGGTTCCTAATTCTCCAGATGGTGTTCCTCCCTCCAGGGTCCTATAAAATCCTGTTCTGGTAGTGGGTGCAGGACAGGGAGTCCACTGCCTGGACCACACAATTTTTGAGACCTTTGCTGTTGGTTTGCAGAGGACCCCAAAGGAGACCAGGGCCCTTGGGAAAGAGGAGCAATGACATGAGGCTAGAGCCATTTGGGTTCCAAGAGTTAAGAGATTTTACCAGAAATGACTGTCTAATTATAAGCATGGCCTCCATGGAGAGCAGCTACCTGTCTGGTTTCTGAGGTAGGAAATGCTTCTTGCTCATTCCCTTGAACATCCTAAGGAGAGTCATTCTATGCTATGCAACAGAGAAACATGCAACAGAGCAAGCAAAGTGAGGATAGTCAGACAGATGCTCTTGAAAGGGAGGGGGTATCAAAAAGGAGAAAGGAAGAGAGTAAGACAGGAGGGGTGGATGGAAGATAATAGAAAGTGTGTTTAGGGAAGGAATAATTAATAAGAAGAGAAGAGAAACAGAAAGAAGAGACAAAGATAAATACTGGCCAAAATCAAAACAAAACAAATAGAGCTATGACAGAATCAGAAAGTAAATGACTCAGAAACTCAGACTAAGACAAGAACAAAACTATAAGGACTTCTCCATAAGAAGCTTCAAGAAATAATATCAGGAATTAAAGTGTCCAAGATGGGGGCTGGGAATTTTAGCATTTTAGCACCTACTATGGACTAGTGTCACTCTGTACACCTGTAACACCCCTAGGAAGCAGTCACTATTATTAATGCCCTTTTACATATCAGGAAGCCCCAGCATAAAGAGGTGAGGTGAGAGATCACACAGGTGACACATGGCAGGGGTACGGTTCAAATCCAGAGCTGACTCTAAAACGTGTGCTCTGCCATGGCTGGTGTGGCTGAGTGGATTGAGCGCTGGCCTGCAAACCAAAGGGTTGCTGGTTCGATTCCCAATCAGGGCACATGCCTGAGTTGCAGGTCATGTCCCCAGTACGTGGTACATGAGAGGTAACCACACATTGATGTTTCTCTCCCTCTCTTTCTCCCTCCCTTCCCCCTGTATAAAAATAAATACATAAATAAATAAAATCTTTAAAAAAAATAAAGCATGTGCTCTTTCTATCAGCTTCCCCAGCTGTTCTCCAGCTCTGAAAGCACTATCACCTTCCCAGAAAGCATGACTTCAGGGCCTGTTGTGTGCCCAGCACCATCATAGAAGTCTCTGCTCCACAGAGTTTATAGCCTGGCCAAGGTGAGTACAGTTCCTCTAATGTTTGTCAGCTTGGTCTTGACTCTCCAAGCCAACAGGATCCCCCTAAAGTGGAAATAACTGTCTCTTTGCTCCAAGATCATGCTCAAGTGACTGACAGGAATGGAAGGGAGTTTCAACTTCTTTCTTGGTCACCTTTCTGGATCCATCAACTCCTAGACAGGAAAATTTTCTTATGGAAATGCTTAGACTGCTCCAATTCCCTGATCTTTCCCTGGTCTTGGGAAGATGGAAATAAAGAAGGAAAAGAGACTGCTGCTTGAACCCAAGTCTCAGCTTTTTGCTTTCTTCCCTGAAGAACATGAACTTCAGCACCTGCTCCAGCTTCTCCACAAACTACAGGACACTGGGCTCCTTGCAGTCACCCAGACACTGGGTCTGGCTATCTAGCACCGTGGCCAGTGCCTATGCAGGTGCCAGGGGCTCAGGTTCCTGGATCTCCATGTCCCACTCCACCAGCATTCAGGGTGACTGGGAATCTGGGGGCCCAGCTGTGGGGATGGCTGGAGGTCTGGCAGGTATAGGGGGCATCCAGGGCAAGAAAGAGACTATGCAATGTCTGAATGACCACCTGCCCTTCTACCTGGAAAGGGTGAGAAGCCTGGAAGCTGATAATTGGAAACTGGGGAGCAAATCCCAAGAACACCAGGAGAAGAAGGGACCACAGGTAAGAGACTGGGGGGCATTATTTCAAGACCATCAAGGACCGGAGAGCTCAGATCTTTGCAAGTTCTGTGGACAATGTCTGCATCGCTCTGCAGATTGACAATGCACATCTTGCTGCTGATGACTTCATAGCCAAGTATGAGTCTGGCCATGTGCCAGACTGTGGAGAGTGACATCGATGGGCTCTGAAAGGTCATTGATGATAGCAATGACACCCATATCACTTGGCTGCAGCTGGAGACAGAGATCCAGGCTCTCAAGTAGGAGCTTTTGTTAATAGAGAAGAACCACGAGGAGAAAGTAAATGGTCTACCAAACAAGACTGCCAACTCTGAGCTGACCATCGAGTTGGGTGTTCCTAAAATCTCAGGACCTCAGCAAGATCATCGCAGACATCTGAGCCCAGTATGATAAGCTGGCTTGGAGGAACTGAGAGGAGCTAGACAAGTACCGGTCCCAGCAGACTGAGAAGCACACCACAGCAGTCTTCTCACAAACCACTGAGATAGGAGCTGCTGAAATGTACCAGTCCTTGGATATTAACCTGAACCTGATGAGAAATCTGAAGTTCAGTTTGGAGAACAGCCTGAGGGATGTGGAGACGTGCCATGCCATGCAGATGGAACGGCTCAAAGGGATCCTGCTACACCTAGAGTCAGAGCTGGCCCAGCCACGGGCAGAGGGGCAGAGCCAGGCCCAGGAGTACAAGACTCTGCTGAACATCAAGGTCAAGTTAGAAGCTGAGATTGCCACCTACCACAGCCTACTGGGAGAAGGGGGGGACTTCAATCTTGGTGGTGCCCTGAATGACAGCACCCCATACAATCCATTCAAAAGACCACCACCCGCAGGATTGTGAATGGAAACGTGGTGTCTAAGGTCAATGACACCAAAGTTCTGAAGCATTAAAGGCAGTAAAAGTGGGGCACCCTTGTGAGTATAGAAGGCCAATGAAAAGTTCAAAGATCATTGAACAAAAAAAAAGAAGAAGAAGAAAAAGAGTGGTTGGGGGTGGGGGAGTGAGAGGGACAAGGGATGATCTGAGCAGAGAAGTATCTGAGTGGGGACTGAATGATCACACAGGAGCCACTGCCCAGAGCCCAGAGCA
>PVKM010020420.1:0-23377 GCA_004027735.1 Carollia perspicillata | reverse complement strand
GAAAGCAGTGTGTAATTAGTAGAGCACACGTGCTCCCCCAGCTGCCCTCACAGAACCTTGGTTTTCCATGCTTGTAGTAGTCCACCTCTTCACATTTTACTCTCGCAGGATTGGGACCTTATGGCCCATCAGTATGAGTGAATGCTGTGCAAACCACGGACGGGCTCCTTAGTTTTTTATTACCTCTCCTGCATACACTGCCCATATTCTGGACACGCTCCTTTACTGTCATCCTTATTATAATTTTGTGCAAGCATTTTCACTTTTCATAGTTGCAGTGTCTTGGCCAGTACAGTGAGAGTAGTAAGTTTTTCTTTGGTTCTGGTGAGATCATTTCTGTTACAGTGCAATGAGCGGCCAGAGGGGAAACAAAGGCAGGGCCCTCACCAGTGCAGTCTAACAAAGGACTTAACCCAGGAAGCTCAGGGCAAAAGCTCACACGTTGATGCAGCAGTCCTGAGCCTGCTCCAATAAGGCTGCCAGGCATCACGACCAGCACAAGTAAACTATGATAGTGCAGGACGGGGGCAGCCCTTGAAAGTCTGTGTGTATCAGCTCCAGGGGCTGGGAAAGGACACCCTGAGATGGTGTGGTCATCCCAAGACTTGGAAGAGGGACAGGGAGGGGCCACAGTGCCCAGAGAAAGAGCCATGAAACCGCTGGGTAACTGCCTGCTCATGTATGCAAGATGGACAAATGGAGTCTGGAGCAAGATAAGGATGCGGGCTAACAGACCCCCACCCACAGCTGCCTTTGGGTCGTCACGTCTCCCCCCGAAAGCTAGCACCACCTTTCCCTGCCAATCAATGTGTAACTCCCTCACCTCTACCCACCCCCCACCACTAGATCAGTTCTCAGAACAAAGGACTTGCGCGTGGCCTCTTCTGTTGGCCTGGTGGCTCTCTGGCCACCCCTTTCAGCCATCCAGCTTCTAGCCAGCTGGCCCCTGGCCCCTTTGCCACCCCTGCTCTAGCCACCCTTGCTTTACTCTCCTACTAGAACCCAGCATTAATACACTTCGCTTGCATGCTTGGCGGCTTGCTGGCCTATAACTGTTTACTGTGTCGGTGAGAACACCTGAGTTTCTGGCTGTTTCTCCGGTAACATTTGTATGAGATGCTTAGAAAACTGTATGGCACCATATGGAGTAAACATGGTAATAACATGAAGCTAAACCAGTGCCCCTGTGAAAGTAACTGAATTTTATTTTTGTGGAGGACTCCAGAACTACCCTCTAGTATGTCTGATTCTTCTTCCTTTCAAGGTAAAATGGAAGACTGGACTTCCCTTCCAGGCAGAGCTCTTAAGAACATCTTTAGTGTTCTCCCTCATAATTCTGCACAAAAGCTAAAGGAAGTGACAACTGTCCAAACAGTGGAGACGGTCAAACTGGCACTGAGTGAGGACCTGTGGAGCAGCCCTCCTCAATAGTAGGGAGGGAAATCACTACCACTGTTTTTCAGGCAGCTTGTTTTCTTTTGGCCATTTGGGGGTCCCTGGGATTTTGTGGGAAACTTAAGATGGATTTCTATATACCTGTAAAAAATGCCACTTGGATTTTTAATGGGGATTGCATTAAATCTATACAACACATTGGGCAGTATTGATGTGGCTATCCAATCTATAAAGATGGAATTTTTTTTCCCATTATCTTGTGTCTACTTGAATTTTTTCTGAGCATGTGTTGCAGTTTGCATGGTACAACTGTTTCACCTCCTTAGCTAAGTGTGCTCTTAGGTATTTTCTAAAAGATTTTATTTTCATTTATTGTTAGAGAGAGGGGAAGGGAGGGAGAAAGAGACGGAGAGAGACATGGATGTGAGAAAGAAACAGCCATCAGTTGCCTCTCACATGCCCCCAACTGGGGGTCAAACCAGCAACCCAGGCCTGTGCCCTGACCGGGAATGGAACCAGTGACCCCTCGCTTTGTGGGACGATGCTCAACCAACTGAGCCAGGCCGGTTAGCACTTAAGTATTTTATTTTTTGATGCAACTGTAAATAAATGGATTTTTTACTTTCTTTTAGATCAGACATTATTAATGCATAGAAATGCAACTTATGTTTTGTGTGCTGATTTTGCACCTTGCAAGTGACATATCTGCATATTAGCTTTAAGAATATGTGGTGTGTGATCTTTAGCATGGCCTGCAAACAAGATTATCCACTTCTTCCTTTACAATTTGAATGCCTTTTAGAATTTTCTTGCCTAATTGTTCTGGATTGACCTTTCAATACTGTACTGAATAGAAGTCGTGAAACTGGGCATCTGTGTCTTGATTTTAATATTGTACCATGGCATATGATGTTGCCTGCGGGTTTTCATACAGTCCCTCTATTATGTTAAGGTAGTTTCCTTCCTAGTTTGTTGAGTGTTTTAATGATAAAAAGGGTGTTTGATTTTTCCAAATACTTCTCTGAATCAACTAAGAAGTTTATGGAGTTTTTTGTTGCAGTTCTATTACTGCGGAATATTGCATGGGTAGATTTGCATATGGTGAACCACTGTTACATTACAGGAATAAATCCCATTCAAGAATGTTTTACGAATCTTTTCATATGTTTCTGGAAGAGTTTGAGAAAGATTGCTGATAGTTCTACTTTAAACACTTCGTAGATTTCACCTAACAAGCAATCTGATCTACGACTTTTCTTTGTTGGGAATTTTAAAATCACTGATTCAATCTCTTTACTGTTTATAGGTCTAATTCAAATTTTCCATTTCTTTGTGAGTTAGCCTTTGTAGATGATATTTTTCTAGGATTTTGCCCATATCATCTAGGTTACCCAACTGACTGGTGTATAGTTGTTGAAAGTAGTATTTTATAATGTTATTTTATTTCCATAAAATTGTTGGTAAAGTCTCAACTTTAATTTTCATCTCCCTTTTTTCTCAGCAACATATTTCAGTTTACCAATTCTGTTGAACTTTTCAAAGACCTCACGTTTGGTTTATAGATTTGTATGTACTGTTTCATACTCTCTATTTTATTTATCTTTTCTCTAATGTGTACTCTTTTCTTCCTTCTTGTAGCTTGGGTAGAGTTTGTTTTATAAAATCTTTTTCCTTAAGCTATAAACTCAGCCTGTTGATTTCTGATCTCCCCTACTTTTAAATGTAAGCATTTGTAACTATAATTCCCCTTGTAGCACCACTTTTACTGTATCTGATAAAGAGTTGGGGAATCTCGGGTCATTATTTTTTTCAGATAGTCTGCCTCTTCTCTCTGGAACTGTCATAAAACATTTATTTGTGTACCAGGTGGGATCCCATAACTCCCTTAGGCTCTGTGACTTGCCTTTTTTTCTTACTGCTATTCAGAGTAAAATTTCAAATGTCTTATATGCAATTTTCCTGATTATTTTTTCTACCTGTTGTTGAACCCTTCTGGTGAAGTTTTCAATTTAGTTCTCATTTTTTTTTCTTTAGAATTGGATTGGTTCTCTTTTTTAAAAAAATAATTTCTATCTCTCTGTTGAGATCTCATTTTATTTATATACTGTTTTCCTTGTTTCCTTCAGTGCATTTCCATGGTTTTCTTTAGGTCTCCGAGCATATTCAAAACAATTGTTTTAAGGTATCCATGTAGTAATTCTGATGTTTGTATTGCTTCAGAGATGTCTTCTGCTATTTTATTTTTTTCTTTTGAAAGGGTCATGTCTTCCTGTTTCTTTTTATGGCATATTTGTTGTTGTTGTTTTATGTGGCTTTTGGAAAAATAAAAAAACAGCCATCTCTCCCAATTTTTGCACACAGCTTCCGTGCCGGGGAGGTCCTTCACTACCTAGGGGGACCTTGGCTACAAACCTTGGTATTATCTTTTTTGACCATGCTTCTTGTTTGGGTTGCTGTGTTGCTTTTTGGTTTCCCGTGATTACAGAGATGCTTGCAAATGTCAACGCTTCCCAGAGTTTCACCCCAGCTTCTCCTTGTGGTCTTTGATAATCTGTTGTACTCCTCCTACAACCTCCTGGTTCAGGCGTCTGCAGGTCGGTAGTTCCTCCACTGTTTTCTGATGCTTCTAAGCCCGAAGCCTCAGTTATGCTCCTTTGCAGTTGAGCTCTGGGCTGGGCGGAGGGGAGCTGTGTGCCTCACACAGCTCACAGACAGGTTGGGGCATGGCAAATTGGGTCTGATCTACTCCTGCCATTTGAGGCAGCAAGTTGAGAACTCAGCTGGAGCCTTTGACAGAAAAAGATTGTATCAGGGAGGGGAGGGGATGGAGCAAGAGAAACAAAAGTGCCTTGAAACTTCCTGTGGCTTGGACTGTTGCTTTTCTTGATTGGGCATCCGCTTGGTTGCTGAAGAAGAATGTTATTTTCCAGAGCTCCTACAAGATTATTTTAGGCAGGCTTTTTTTATTTTTTGGCTGTATTTTTTTTTATGTACATACGGGGGAACAAGGGCTTGAAGCTTCATAGTCTGCCTTTTTGCTAGAGTATTTTTTATTGTGAATTTGAAAAATCTTAATTCTGCCATCTATGTAGTTACTATCTCTCTCTGCTTTGTCATTTGTAAATTGTGTTCATTTATATTAAGCAAGACAACAATAAGTGCAAAAGTCTTTGAAAGATCCCTGTAACTCTCCCCAATGTTATCATTGATCCATACTGTTAAGATAAGGCAGCCACTGAGTTGATACCCCCAACCCTGATATCTAGGTCACATAGTTTTACTTGTGATATTATTTGTTTAAACAAAGACAATGAATAATATTTGGGAACTGGTTTGATCTACTAATCTTGTAAGTCACTTAAATGAAGAAACTTTAGCATGTTGTCCTCACTCTCAGAACCATTTCTGGCCTCCTAGTGGTCCTTAATGTGTTTGACACATTTTCTTAAACTGTGATTTTATTAATTTAAATTTTATTTTTAAATTACAGTTTATATTCAATATTATTTAGTAGTAGTTTTAGATGTCCAGCACACTGGTTAGAAAATAATAAAATTTGCCAAGTGCTTCTCCTGATGTTTCCAGTAATCACCTGGCACCATACAGAGTTACTACAATATTCCCGACTGTCTTCCCTGCGCTGCACTTTGCACCCTGTGACTGCTCTGTCATTGGCTGTCTGTGCTCTCAGCCCTTCACCTTTCTGTCAGCCCCCAACCCTGTCCCCTGTGGCCACCATCAGTCTGTTCTCTGTGTCTAAGAGTTTGTTCCTATTTTGTTTGTTTATTTTGTTCACTAGACTCCACATATTCAAACCCTCCACCCCACACCACCATACCTGTCATCCTGCTCTCCATCTATGAGCCTGTCTTTATTTTCCTTGTTAGTTCAGTTTGTTCCTTAGATTCCACATATGAGTGAGATCATATGGTACTTGTCTTCCTCTGCCTGGCTTATTTCAGTTAGCGTAATGCTCTCCAGATCCATCCATGCGAAGGGCGGGAGCTCCTTCTTTCTTACAGCTGAGCAGCATCCCACTGTGTGAATGGAGCACAGCTTTTGTTCCCATTCATCTGCTGACAGGTACTTGGGCTGTGACTAGCCAAAGCTGTGATGAACTTATAGGGTGAATGCATTCTTTTGAATTAGTGTTTTGCATTTAAGGTATATACCCAGAAGCAGAATAGCTGGGTCATAAGTAAGTTCCTTTGCTTAAAGTCTTTTGAGAATCTCCACACTGCTTTCCACAGTGGCTGCACCAGTCTGCATTCCCACCAACAGTGCATGAGGGTTCCCCTTTTCTCCACAACCTCTCCAGCACTTGTTGTTTGTTGATTTATTGATGATAGTCATTCTGACTGGTGTGAGGTGACATTGTGTTCTAGTTTTAGTTTATTTTTTAAATCACATATTTTAAATACAGGGAACTGCTGACAAAATGGATTTCTGGCAGTTGGTTAGATTACTGACTTTCGCTACTTTAAGATGTGCATGTCTTTTGCTTGTTTATAAAACAAGCAAGAAAGTTTATAAAAGGGCCTTTTAAAAGTTTATAGAAGGGCCAAAATAATTTTAGGACTATATAAATGTAACTACTCCTTAACTATTAAGGAGATGAAATTATACTCAGTGTTTGAAGGCAACCGCGAGGCTGATATGGCCCCCGGTGAAAATGAGTTGGACACCCCAGTATAAATGATAAAATGTGTTATTTAATAGTAAACTTTGGACAACACTTGTAGCAGAAGCTTTAGCTTTGACTTGCAGCAAACCATGATGGCAACTGACAATCCTAGATAAACAGATTCTTATTTAAACAATTGAATTAAGAGCCTCTATGGCACAGGACATGCAGTACAGAAGGCAGGGGTGTCCAACCTGTGGCCTGTGGGCCAGTGCAGCCCAACACAAAATCATAAATTTACTTAAATTTACTGAAAACATTATGAGATTTTTTTTGTGATTACATGTCATAATGTATGGAATGTGTGCCCCAAGAGAACTCTTCTTCTTCCAGTGTGGCCCGGAGACCCCACAGGGTTGGGCACCCCTGGGAGGTTTAAGCTCAGGGATTTGAAACAGACTCTCTGGGTTCAAATTCTCTGAGAAGTTAGTTGCTGATGTGATTCCCTTTTTGCAGACAACAGAAGTGATGCTTAGGAAGCTACACCAAAAGAACTTTCCTGAGGTCTTATTGGAGACTTATGGCATGTATTTTGAAATGAGTTTTTGATTTTTCGAACACATCAGAAAAGCAACTATCAGCAACTTTGCTACATCCCATCGCTATGTTTTTATTCTGTCTGGAACATTTTTCACAAGACTTCCCTTTGTTCCCCTCTTTGCTCTCTCTCTGTGTTTATACATGTATGTCCTTTTGATTTTATTTTTAAAAGAACAATGACATACATTTAAGGAATACAACATAGTTTTTTATAAACATACTGAAATAAATATTAATTAAAGCTAACTAATGTATCTATTTCCTCACATATTTACCATATTTGTGTGGACTGAGAGCTCCTGAAATCTACTCTTAGCAAATATTCAGCATACAATACAAGGTTATTGATTATAGTAATAACAAGACTAAATTTAAGCAAGGATGTGAAAGATCTGTCCACTGAAATCTACAGAACATTGATGAGGAAAATTGAACATAACACCAGTAAATAGAATGATATCCTAGGACCGAGCAAAAAGGGGAAAAGACTCATGGACATGGACAACAGTGCGGTGACTGCAGGGGCATAAGGGGACTAAGTGGTAATGGAAAAATACAATCAAATTATTTAAATAAAAAAGAAAGAGCTGGTGTAGCTCAGTGGATTGAGCGCAGGTCTTCGAACCAAACAACTGCAGTTCGATTCCCAGTCACATGCCTGGGTTGCAGGCCAGGTCCCAGCAGGGGATGCACAAGAAGCAACCATACATTGGTATTTCTCTCCCTCTCTCCTTCCCTTCCCCTCTAAAGATAAATAAATAAAATCTTTTTAAAAAGAAAGAATATGAAAATTGCTTGTGGAGAAAAAAAGAATGGTATCCCATAATCACAGATTGGAAGAGTTAATGGTATTAGAATGTCAATGCTATCAAAAGAAATATACAGATTCAATGCAGTCATATCAAAACTGCAATGGCATCTTTCACACAAATAGAATAAACAGTTCTAAAATTCATATGGATCCACAACGCCCCTGAAAAGTTAAACCAGCCTTGCGAAAGAACAAACTAGAAGGCAATATACTTTCTGAGTTCAAGTTGTGTTGCAAAACTATAGAAATCGGAACAGCATGGTACTGGCATTAAAACAGATGCATGGAGCAATGGAACAGAATCAGAAACCCAAACCTAAAGCTAGGCATGGACAATCAACTAATTTTCAGCAAAGGCACCCAGAATATACGATGATAAAAGGGTAATCTCTTCAACAAGTGGCATTAAGCCTCCTTTGATCTGCTCACACTGTGGCTATCACCATGTCTTACCTCAAGATAACCACAATTCTGAATTCTGTTTACAAACATTATTGCCGTATACCTAAACATGAGAATGGCATTATATGGTATATATTTTTTATGTCTGGCTTTTTTCATTCAATATTATGTATATGAGATTCATCATGAATCTACTCTCATGTGTAGCAATAGTCAATTCACAATCTATTAAATAAACGTATCTCAGTTCCCTTTTTTGTTCTGCTGTTTATGGATATTTGAGATCTTTTTCATTGTTTTGCCTATTATGAATAGTGGTGCTATAACCATTATTTTATATGTTTTTAATGCACATGTAGCTATATATTTTAAAACATTATGCTATTCTATGATTTTTTCACAGAATTATATTTTATATATCTGTGCCCTCTAGGTTTTTCAAGCTCTTAGACCTTCGTTTAAATTATAGGTAAACTTCAATAACTGTTTATGTAATGAAATAATAAACAATTAATTTCTTGACAGTTTTTTAAAAATTTCCCCTAATCCAGAAAAATCCAGAATAAGCTACTTTTCACATAACAACATTCCATGACTTTGTAAACTAGTTATAATAAAGGAGTTTTTCTAACAAAAGCAACTATCAGCAACTCTGCTATGTATGTGTTTCCAACATTAAAACTACTGTCTTTTCCTACTTCAAGCATTTTAACAGGACTATTTTTCTGACTGAAAGCCAGAATGTGGGGAAATGGTAAATGCCTGTGCCTATTATTTGTTCATAACAGTAATGCCTCTATTAACTGATCATATTTTATACCTGTGAAAAATGTTAGCACAATAATTTGGAGAAAATAATAGGATTTTTTTATTATATAGAAGCTTGGATTACTTGCTAGAAATTCCTTAGAGAAAATTCTGAATAATTAATATACTTATCTGCACAACCATTTCACCCACAGTGGTTTTCAGCATTATTGTTTATTATGGGGGAAATTACTATTATTTTGCCTCTTGCAGGCTTGTTTTATATCCCAAAATAGGCACTACAAAAAGGAATGCTTCTCTTTCAAAATTTCCAAAAAGCTCACTTAAAATAATTTTCTTGCTAAAGGATACGGGCATTAAGTTGGGTAAAAATATGAATGCCTTTTCAGGTAAAAGTTAAAACAATATATATATTTTAGGCAATTAATTAGTATAATGATTTTGATGGTTTACTAGAAAAATTGTAACTTCATTTAGAAAGACAAAATCTGAGAAGAGTTATCATGGCAATCTATGAAATCATAAATTTATAGAATCATTAATCGAATGACAACCTTTTCACAACATTTGAGACGACTAGAATTCGGATGCACTGAGATTACGCAAAGAGCAACAACCGAATTTTATTATGCTCAATAAATGCTACAAAAAGAACACACACAATAGTTTAAATAAACATTTGAAGTGTTATACAGATGTTAGGTCTAAAACGTATTTTTAAGGAAAGTAGCAAGACTGCAGATGTATGATAGTTTCAATGAAAGCCACCCGATTTTGATATTAGGCCTGGGTATCATTTATTAGCTTTCGGAATCTAGGGTAAGGACCTTCAGTTTTTATTCTCTGAGAGAGTACTTGATTGGACAGAACACCACTGTGACCCAGTTTGCACATTCATTTGCTCTTGTTTTGTAGAACTTCACTTCTTACAAGACACTTTTTTCCTTGGCTTAATTTTACAAATCTTTGTGACATAGTTTAAACCACTGGAAACTATGCAAAAGTCAAGGTTTGAGCCCTGGCTGGCATGGCTCAGTGGACTGAGAATTTGTGACCTCTTCCTCTGTGTCTAGTCAGAGAAAACTGGATGCTTTCAAAGCACTCGTGTGATTATGCCCTGACTGCTGTGGCTCGGTTGGTAGAGCCTCATTCTGCAAAGCTAAAGGTTGCTGGTTTGTTTCCTGGTCAGGGCACATGTCGGGGTTGTAGGTTTGGTCCCTGGTCGGGGCATGTGCAGGAGGCAACTGATCCATGCTTCTCTCACACACTGACATTGCTCTCCCTCTCTTTCTCCCTCCCTTCCCCTCTCTCTAAAAATAAAGAAATAAATCTCTAAGTAAGCAAAGTAAAGCACTCATCTTGATAACCTCTTTATTTTAAAGTGAACTGTGCTGTATAATGTAATGGGAGTAAAAGTCATTACATTTCCAGTGTGAGCCTTCGAGCAGTCTGCGCATGGCAGGGGGCAGGTGGCTGCAGAATTTACTTTGGCTGTCAAATCTGTATTATGTGCTGATGTCCAGGATGCAGTGAATGCTTTTGTGTGATGGGAGATCTGGGTAGGGATATGGAACAGACTCGGGAGCTTCTGAGGAGTTGCATACTTTTTATTTAAATTAGGGTATTTGCCAGAGTTGAACGGCCTGAAGAAGTGTCATAATTCCTAGCAGACCCAACAACATATTTCAGATTTCCCAAACAGTGGGCATTCTTCCCGTGCAGTACACGTTATGCCACTAAACTTAGTACTTCTTGCATTGCTCTCATCTGTAGAGTGAAGATGTTAATGCAAATCACTTCACAGGATTTTTATAAGGATAAAATGAGTTAATATATGAAAAGCACTTAGTAGAGTCCTTGCCACATACAAGGAGCTTAATCAATGTTTTCTTGTGGAATCAGTATTATTAACTCAACATGAACTTCTGTTCCAATATTTGTCTGATCACTTGTGACTGAAGCTTAACCAGTGTCACGGATTTGGGGATTCCTCAGGCACAGAGCACACTCCGCTTCACACCCTTCTTTTACCCTGTTTGGACCTGGATTAGATCTCACTCTATTGCATTTTGGCTGACCCTGCCTGGGGGAAAAGATGAACAATTAGTGTCTTTTAAAACAGTGTCAGTTTATAAATTATTCGCATGTGTTACTGGAAGTAAATTAGCATTGAGACATGGGGCTTTTGGATTTCTGCCAACATTGAAATCTGCTTCTGATTTCTTGACATAAAGAAACAGCTTCAAATGACTTGAGTGATGTATAAACCGCACTGTTTCCTTTCATTTAAAAGCCTTTTTAGTTTTAAAAAAAGTAGTATTTATGCTATTGGTTATTTTCAGAAAATGAGGCAAGTTTCAAGATTAGCTTGATGTAGAAGTTTAGAGAATGATTATTCTGATTAGTGATTTACCTGAATCTATTAAGTCATTCTTTCAGCTACGCTTTGAGTATAATTATTTAAAAAATACCCATGGTGATTTCTATAGATATTGACTGTAAACACTGAAGAAAGTGTTTCAGCTATTAAGTTTCCCCCAAAATACGGCTTTCACTTAGGTAATACAGTTTTTAAGAAAATACTAGGAACAAACAGATTGCCAGCTGGAACCCTGGCCCACAGTGTTCAAATTTTAGAAAGCCAATTTTTATTATACATGTATTGAAATCACTTTGGGCCCAGCATGTCCTTATGCTTCACCTGCCGCGTTTTTCCTCATGTGAGAAAGGGGAGTGATGACCCCAGTGCCATGGTTTTGTCATGAGGATTAAGTGAATTAGTGCCTGTGAAATGCTTAAAACACGCCTGGCATATATGAAATGCTCTGTGAGTGTGATCTATTATTACTACTGTTTGAGTTTAGAAAATTATCACATTTGACTGTCTTTTTAAAGAGCTCTCTCACTCTATACATGATGTGTGTGCACATGCGCCAGTAGTATCAGTGATTATTTCAGGATGTCAATTTTTGCGTTGCAGCTTGTTTTTGAAAGGCTAGATAAAACATAAATGAAATAAAATTTTCCATGTTGAAGACTGAATTTCCATTTCTCAGGTACTTTAGAAAACAAAATAATTGCATTGCGTACTTACTGCATTTCTAATAGCAATTAGTTAAAAAAATTGGAAAGTCACTAAATACTGTGACATCTCCCAATACCAAGAATTATTCAGATAATTGCATTCATGTCTGTGTACAGAGGTGGCTGAATCGATGGACCATACAGTATAACAGTAAGACCACCTGAGGACAAGGGTCAAACTCCTGTACACTGTATGCGATCTTCGTTCCAGTTATATCATTTCCCCTTTACTCTGTGAATATCTCTGCTTATTCTCATCCCTAATGACTCTCTAACCCTGATTTTTGATGCATGCCTTCCATTGTAAGTTATACATTTTGCAAGGAGCCTTCCCTTATTTCAATCTTTAAATATCTAGTGTTCTATGAACTATTAATATTACTTTTGGTTTGCAACACTGAGTTCAGCATACAGTT
Organism: Carollia perspicillata; assembly: GCA_004027735.1. Taxonomy (NCBI): domain Eukaryota; kingdom Metazoa; phylum Chordata; class Mammalia; order Chiroptera; family Phyllostomidae; genus Carollia; species Carollia perspicillata. The sequence goes on along the minus strand of PVKM010020420.1, from coordinate 11,277 downwards.
TTATATCATAATATTTTTCTTATTATTTCACTATTCAGTCTAGCCTCATTAGCTATACTGTAAACTGCTTGGAGATAAGTTTGCATATTTGTATTCTTGGCATCTGCCACAGATCCAAAATCAAAGGAGCAGATAAACAGTTATTGATATTCCCTAAGTGAAATATTGCAATCTATATAATCCATCATGAATCCTGTTCACTGATTTTTTAGTTTAGATCTTTGAGATTTTATTCTCTTGCACATGAAAATCTGTTGCAGATTTTGTATTAGATTGCAGAATGGAAAGAATAAGAACACACAGAATCTATCCTACTATATTTTGTGAGTTAGCGGGGAAGAGAGATCGTGGTCTCGAGAAACTAGACCTGCGAAGCCCTAGCTGTCTAGGGACTTCACATGGGATTAAAAATTATTTATTTGGAGATTAGGATGAGAGCACTGAGAGAACGCTGCCTGAGGTCTTAGATGAGGAGGTATTTAAAAATGAGACAGTGGTCAGGGGGTTCCGGTCTACAGTGAGGCAAAGTGAAATGAGAAATGAAAATGAAACTGGTCGCTCCACGTGACGATTAGGCTACTACTGATGATCTTAGAGCCATTTAATTGGAAGGGCAAGAAATAAACACGACTGCAGCGATCTGAGAAATAAATGTTAAGTGGGGAAATGTTTCTTTTCAGGGAGGGGGATTGAGAGGAGAGACGTTAACCCATAGCAACATGTGGTTTGCAGTGCAGTATGTGCACTAAAAAGTAACCTCGATTTTTCGTTCACTTCTACAAAAAGCATCCTGGAAGCACAACAAAGTAAAATATAACATCTTTCAGCAAGAGGAGAACAAAGATTGAATTCAATATGGCATAAAAACAACAGAAACAAACCAAAAAACACGGTGTTTTAAAATGGCTGATAGGCTTCTTTCAGGGAAATTATTAGGAATATAGCAGATAGAATCTCCTGTGGCCACTATGTCTGGGATTGCAAATGTGAATCCATAGCAAATACTAGTCAAACTGATCTGTGACAATGGAGAAGAATGCTAAAGAACGCAGGAGAGCCCAGACCTACTCAGCTGGCTGTGTGTCGTCCCACAAGGTGAAAAGGTCACAAGTTCGATTCCCCGTCAGGGAACATGCCTGGGTTGTGAGTCAGTCCCCAGCAGGGGGTGTGTGGAAGGCAACTGCTTGGTGTTTCTCTTCCTCACTATCTCCCTCCCTTCCCCTCGCTCTAAAAATAAATACATGAAATCTTTCAAAAACTAAAGAACATAGGAGAAAGGCCAGGTTCTGTGCTCTGGCTTCAGGTCTGCCTTCTGCCCAAACACTCAGGGAACATTAGACAGGAGCTAGAATACTGCCTTTTGCCCCTGCTGCTTCTCGGTTTCCTTACTGGTAGTGTGTGGGACGTAACTGTTTCTTCATTACATAAAAAAGTTTTTAACATATTTTATGGATTATACAATTACAGTTCTCCCAATTTTCCACTTTTGCCCTCCTCCACCTAGCACCTCCATTCCCTCCTGCATCCCCCCACTTAGTTCATGTCCATGGGTCATACATATAAGGTCTTTGGCTTCTCCATTTCCTATTCTGTTCTTCACATCCCCCTGTCTATTTTGTAGCGACCAATTTGTACTTCTAATTCCCTTACATTTCTTACTCTGATGTCTGATACTGAGTAAAAATTTCATAAATGTTAGTTATTACCTTAACGTGAAAAAAATCTCAATTCTCATGATATGCTTGCGATGTATCACATTTCATGGTTGTGTAAATGCTCATTTAAATTATTCACATCTGAATTAATAGCTTTGGTGACTTGAGTGTTTTGCTATGTCTTCTTATCTTTAATTTAAAGTATCAAAGTAGTCACTATGGAACAAATCCGGAAATGTGTTGGACTTCACCCTCTTCGTTTTGATGTTAACATTGTGTTTATTTTTCATTTGTATAGAACAGGGCATCTCTCTCTCTCTCTCTCTCTCTCTCTCTCTCTCTCTCTGTTGTTTAAGTTTTCCTAAGGTACCAATTGGGTTCAGCTTTCAAACACTGAACTTGGAAGGTAGTGGGATCTGGTGTTTGGCCATCAAAATATAAAGCACACCCAGAAATTGAGATGTTGCTGTATTTCTTATGATGTATGTCCTCTGTGTAACTGGGTGTGAGGGACATTATTTGGTGTGTGGACTGAAAACCATTAAATGGCTAGTCAGTGTTTACATTAATTACTATTACCATCATCAACATTACCAGCAGTTTTGAAGCATGCTGATTATTGCTACTGAGGTTTCATTTTTCCCACATAAATATTGTCTGTCACATCAGAGATCCAATAATAAAAAACATGTTAAGATAAATATCTGTGCCTCATGTATTAGTTTCCTATTGCTCCTGTAACCAGTTACCACAAACTTTCTGGTTTAAATACCGCCGATTCATTATCTTAGAATTCTAGAGATAAGAAGTCTGACAGCACTTTCACTGGGGCGAACACAGTGCTGGCAGAGCCGTGTTCCTTCTGCAGGCTCTAAGGGAAAATCAATCTATCTTGCCTTTTGCAGCATCTAGAGGCCACCCACATTTCTCAGCATGTGTTCCCACACCATTCCCATCTCTGCTGGCAGGGCAGCATCTGTATCTCTCTGCCCCTCGCACTTGCTCAAGGACCCTTGTGGTTTACACTGGCCCCACTCAGACAGATAACCGAGGATAATGTCCTCACCTCACGACCACGTACATCTGCAGTGTCCTCCTTGCCACGCAAGGGAACATGGTCACAGGCTCCAAGGTCAGGATGCAGTGTGGTGGGTGGCCATTATTATTCTGTCTACCTCAGGTTGTCTATTTTTCAGGGGATCACACTGTAATGGTTCAATACATACATATCCTCTGCTTAGCTATTTGTGTTTTGAAAAAGGTGCAAGGTGATTTTTTTTGGTCACCAGTTATAAGCGATAGGAAATGTATTTTAAGACTCGGATGCTTTACAATTTCGGTTGATTTTGACAATTGTAAGCTAGTTAAAAATGAAGCAGTGTTCCATAATTTACTGTTGTTCATCTGTACACGAGATACAGAAAAATATTTTTAATGTTTGTTAATTAACATTCAGTCCTTTGTTGCCATATGAATTTTTAAGTAATTCATTGCATCGGTCTTATCCAAGGTGGATTTCAGGTGTCTAGGTTTCTGTTTTATTCAGTTACTAGCTCAGTAGAAGCAAATCATTTTAACTCCGCATAGTAAAAAGAAAAAGCATGGAAGTATTCCTTTCTGGTTCAAGAGGATGAGAGTCTTATTTTTCTCTTTCCTTTAAATGGCTAAAACTGGCTTTTTTGTGTGGTGGTGGTTGTCTATCAGCTTTGAAGGTCACGGCTGAGGCCAGACCTAAGCCTCTTGGATAATGTTTACAGTGTTCTCAAATGACTCAAAAATGGACTAAATTGTTTTGAGTCGACAGTAGTAAAGGTCAGAGAGAACAGCAGCTTAGTCATTTTGTCTAGTTTCTAAGTGCACATAGCAAACTATGCCATAAAGTGCAGTGAGGAACTTTTCACTTGAAAGGAAACTGATGGCATAAGAATTAGAATGTGTGTCTTGTGTGTTTAAATGGGTGGACAGGCACTTTGAAATAAGGGTTATTATTCAGGTTCAGATGAATCACTCGTAGAATGTCCCTTTTACATTTTCACTCTTAGCTACTTTAGAGGACATTATTCACATGAAAAACATTTTAATTTATCCTGTTCACAAGTTTTTGCAGGGGAAGAAAAGAGAAAATACTCATGATTCCTACTCGCCTTAATGGTTGTCATATATATGATTTGAAAAACCTATATAGTCCGCTTTAGGATCTTATTCTCCTTCTCGGGAGAGACACAAAATAAGTAAATGAATAAACTGTTGCCACTTGTGCCGTCAGCAGCCAATAAAATGTCAGTTCAGAAATACCTCACATTCTCAGATGCTCGTCTGCTGCATCTGCAGAATCTCTGAAAACAGGAGTTTAAGTAGAATTGTAACTTGTTCCTTAGAGCACTACTTATTCAGGCTGTCAGCAGTGACACAAATGTTGAAGTACAGTTCAAGCCCATGATCGGTTAGAGCTGAAATATGCAAGTGAGACGCCATTATGGTGACCACGGGTCGGAATATTTTAATGTTTCTGTTTTTGAGGATGGGCAAAAGGCCCTTATTTTTTTGTAATGTATTCGATTGTGATATAAGATGAATGTTTAAGAAAATTAACAGGAATGGGGTCGATTATTGCATTAATTCCCAGTGTGATTTACTGGGTCCCTTCTTTAAGACACATTGATGTGATGATGGCCACGTAAACACACATGCAGATTATAGCACCTTACCACACATACAGCGCATAGTCTTGGAAAAAACTGTATCGTTTCCCTGAGTAAATATCCCAGCTTGGGGTGCCCTTTGCCTGAAATTTTATGTCTCTCAAATTATGGCTGTGTTTTGGTTCACTCCCACTTTTCCATCAAGCCTTTCAATTTCTCTAGTGCAATCCAAGCCCAGCTTGACAAACTACAAAATTGCAAAACTACTGGAAGTGCCACCTGTAACCCTCGTACGCAAGATATTTCCTTGCCTCTCCCCCACATGGCAACTCCTATGATGAACTATATTTTGTTTCACTAAGCAATTTTTATATTTTATTCCATATCTATGCATCATTACATGATTTTCTAATCATTTTCCAGACCTTTTATGAAAAACATCAGCATTCAGCAAATTTGGAGGACTTACACAATCAACGCTTGCATACACACAACCTACAGTCTACTCTTGACATTTTGTACACTTGTTGTTTCATGCATCTGTCCATTTTAGTAGCCTTTCATATGCTGTGAAACTTTAGGTAAAGCTTTGCCATGTGTTTCTGTCAGAAAGCAGATCCATACCTTACTTCTCATGCTGTATTATTAGACCACTCTTTTTCAATCTTATTTTATGTTATTACACACCAGCTTGGTTCAAGAAGGATGTGATTGGCTTAAACATATGTAAAAGATGAAATGAAATTCCAAAACTGAGAGGGTCGGAACACCTGGACAGAAAGGAAGTAAGCGCAGCAAAGATAAGAAGCACTAAATGAAACCAGTGCTGCGGAGGCCTGCACACTTGCTAGGAGGGGCTCTCAATTTGACTCTCACTTTGAATCAGCCAAAGCAGAGAAAGAAACATCATCAGTTGCAAGGCACATCTGTTCATTTATTTAAGATGTATTCATTGAGCTCCATTAAGATGCTCCCTTAAAAGTCTCAGTCTACGTAAAAATAAAAGCGAAGTAGGTGCTCAGAAGCATAACTGCTCCTGGGACTGTGGCCGGCACGAAATTTCCTCCACGGGCCATCGCGAAGCGAGTACTGTGTAATGTAGTGAGCATCAGGCTTGACAACATCTTCACTGTCAACAGACTGATGTGTGTTGGAGGGTGGTTTTTGTAATGTCCTTCACTACAGCTTGATTACCTAATGTCACAGAGCGGTCTGGGAAATCAAAATGACTGCTCCCATCACGGACCTCTCCAGTGCCTGGCTTCCTCTAGGGAGAGATGTGAAAGTACAGTCCTCTCTGCTGCCATGTGACTTACTGTTCCCTAAGAGTCACCATGGTGTTCACGATTACACAGTAAAGACCAAGCAGGTGCAGGTGCAACACGCAAACACTTTGGCAGTGACACATTAACAGAAAACAATAGGAACCTAATAAGTATGGTACCACTGTTTTCCCTATGTTAAATAGTGAAAATATAAAGTACACAAATATTACAATAAATATGCTACTTTACCTTGAAAAAGATCTGAAGTTTGCTTCTGGGAGCAGGTTTCAGAAGAGTTATAGCTTGTGAGTTATCGTGAGTTTGGGTGGAGGAATTACCTGAAATCACACGGAAAATTATAGCATCAAATATGAATGGCGTGGCTCACTTTCCTGCCTTTGACACTGTTGTCAAATGGCATGGTTAAGAATCTTCCCCAGCCCTGTATTCTGGCTATGTTGCTCTGCATCACAGTTAGTCTCCTATAGATGAAAAATACTTTGAGAAGCTCCCTTGCTTTTTGGCAATGTATAATTTATCAAATAAAATGAACAGCATCATCAGCAAAAAGGCATATGAAAAGCTGAGTGACTGATTTGAACGTTAGGCTCAAAATATTCTCTTTCTTGTCATTTCCAGCAGACAACATGAAACTTAAACCTGAGAGCTTTCTGTTTAGCAGATAATTTGAAATAAGTCAGCTACCCTTAGGGCGTGGGACTGTAACGTCCGGTTCTATATAGTGGGGAAGCATCATAATGTGCGAGAAAACACAATTCTGAACAATTAACAGTATAAAGACAATGGTTACATTAAAAATGAAAAGAAAAGGACAGTATGCCATCTGAAATGCTAACTGATAATGCTGACTTTTATCGAAGAAATTTGTGATATCATAAATTAGACTATAGGCCACTGTTCTCCACTCGTTTCTAACTGGAGAGGTACCTTTTTGAAATGCTTTGAAGTGTTGATACAAAGAGTGTTACACATGTGAAATATGAATTCTAAAGGTCCATGGGAGATAACAAGTTAGGTAAACTTAGACTCTTCCATTCTCATGTATGATAGGAGATAGAAACATATTTGTTGCTTTTATTTTCAAAGAAAGAACAATTAGAACTCAGAGAAATACTATTTTAAGTTGAATGCTTTCTGGAGTAGGAACTGGGTTAAAGGGAATAATAGTTCAACAGTGTAATTAAAGCAAGGGCGTTTTCTCTTGCAGGTCTGTAGGGTAATAAGACAGTATTCTAGTGTGTTTAGTTATATATTTTAATATATATGAATGAGATATTTATGTAGTGAATTTCCAAAGAATAAATACCTACAGCAACAAAACCAATACCCCGGAACGCAATTAACAGGAAATGTGACACAAGGAAAGCTTTATAAAGGGACATAAAAATGGATGAGAAGATTTAGCCCCTGTCCAGGTAAGGCAGAAATGGGGGTTCAGGCACCCTGAGGAACTGGCCTGAGGTTCAGAACCCGTGCCACCAGAAATCAAGACCAAAACTGAAACACAGTCTCTCCAAGCGTTCAATTCATGGCATCATATAGCACCAAACCAGTAAGAAGTGAAACATAATGTGGTTTAGAATAAAGATGACTTTGAACACTTAAATCCAACGCAGAAAGCTGGTGTGTGCGCATGTGCCATGTGGGAGAATCATCAAGTCAGGCTCTCTGGAGGGTCTCTCCTCGGTCAACTCGTTGTCACACTGATGACCCCCAGCACTCCACCTATGCTGTGTAGCAATTGGTAGCATTGCAACTGTCAGTGAAACACAGTCCTGATTTTATAAAGGTTCAAGCGGTGTTCCGGCTGGATCCCCAGACTCCAGTGCCCCTTCCCTGATGGATATCAAAGCAATGATCACATCTTGAGGTCCCTTACTGTTTTTTGCAGGGGAGGGGGTTGCCCTTGTTTCTGGTATTGCTGGTGTTTATCATACAGTTTCAGTGGTCACTAAAAGTTGTGGCTTGCCACATCTTAAACGTCCTTCTCCTTGGGTGTTCTTGAACTTGATGAATAACCTTGTCTTAGTCCACATGCTTATCTAGCTCACTCTCTTCCCACTGTGTCCAGGATCACCTCGCTTGCTTTCAGTGCATTTGGATACTCTGGCCTTAAAGGCCAGGGTCATTAATGCCTGGTGTTATCGATGCATTTTGTGCTTCTGAGGTGGGACAAGCTGGAGAGTTTTGATTTAATAAATTAATCCTGCAGATGAATACAGCTCCCCTCTTGCCAAATGTGGAGGCTGAATTAAAATATAAGTGAACATCTTCATGTCTCCCTTTCTTCTGCAAAATTTTTAATTGGGTCCATTTTCCCACTTCCCTTACAGCAATGAGATATTAGGGTTGTACATAATTTCTTTTTTATGAAGTATAATTGACATATAACACTATTATTTTCAGGTGTAAAACAGAATGACTGATCTTATGTATACCGTGAGAAATGCTCACAGTAAATCTACTTATGCTATTCCCATACAAAGTTACATTTTTTTTTCTCATGGTGACAACTGTTTGGATGTACTTTCTTAGCAACTTTCAAACTTGCAATATAATATTACTGACTATAGTACATTATATCCCCATGTCTCATTGGTTTTCTAGCTTCAAGTTTGTACCTCTTGATCCCTTTCACCCATCCCCGAAGTTCCTCCCCTCTAGTGGCCAGTAATCTGTTCTCTTTATGAGATTGGTATGGTTGTCTTTGGTTCTTTGTTTTATGTTTTAGACTCCACGCGCAAGTGAAATCATGTGGTCTTTGTCTTTCTCTGTGTGATTTATTTCATTCAGCTGATACCCTCCAGGTCCATCCGTATTGTCCCAAATGGCAGGGTTCCATACTTGTTACGGCTGTGCAGTGTTCCACTGTGTGCGTGTGTATGATATCCCTTCTGTATTCATTCACCTATCAACGGACACTTAGGTTGCTTTCAGATCTTGACTATTGTGAATACCACTGCAGTGAACATACAGGTGCATACATCTTTTTAAAAAACGTTCTCATTTTCTTTGCATAAATACTCAGAATTTCTGGATCACACGGTAGTACTATTTTAAAAATCTTGAGTGACTGCTGTACTATTTTTCAGAGTGGCGACATGAATCTGCATTCCCAGCCACAGTGCACAACAGTTCTTCTTCTCCACATCTGTCCTCGTTGCCACTTGTTTCTCCCCTTTTTGCTAACAGCCATTCTAACCGGTGTGAGGTGGTATCTTACTGTGGTTTTGATTCGCTTCTCTCTGCTGGCCAGGGAAGCTGAGCATCTCTCTCATGGGTAAATACATGAGATGTTTGTGCCATGCCTCTTTTCTTTCTGACTGAAGCTACCTTTTCACCCTCCTACCTGAAACCAACATGATGCATATTACTGAGCATATGATTTGCATTTTCCATTGTAGAACTGGAAAGCTTTTGAAGGGAAAGAGAAGCTCATAAACAAAAGTGTATTTGAAACCCAGAATATAAATAGCATTTCAATGCTCTTTGTACAATATTACAGGAAGCTAAATGACAAAGTATGGTAGCTCTTCCTTTCCTGTCATATAATCCAGCCCCATGAATATGCTCTCATATAAGTTTGATAATTGAGGATTATTCATATTTGAAATGGAACTTCCAGGAAAGTGTGGGGGTGGGCACACAGCATGGGGGATGTCTTCAAACATCCTAGACGCACATGCAATCAGATACAGGTCAGGAACTTCAATTCTTACAACTTCCAGTATAGAATTTATATGAAGTATTTATTTAGCATTGTATCATCAAATGAAAGACAGGTAAGTACAGTACTGTAAATAATTAATTTACAATTTATTTAAACAAAAAGGTACACTGTAAATCACTAGGCCGCTATACAATGCCTTAGTGTACAATGAGAAGTATCGCTGTAAACATGGGAAATGTCAGTGTGATTTTTTTAAACAATTCTCTTATCATCACTTGGATTTGTAATTGAATTTATTGAGGGGACACTGGCTAATAAAATTATATGCATTTCAGATGTACACCTCTATAATACATTATCTGTATAGTATACTGTGTGTTTACTACCCTGAGTCAGGTCTCCTTACATCACTTTTTATCCCCCTTATAAAGAACTTATGAAACTCAACACCAAAAAATTAAAAAAAACAACCCTATTAAGAAATGCACAACAGACCTGAACAGACTCTTCTCCAAGGAGCACATACAGAGGGCCCAGAGACATATGAAAGGATGCTCAGCATCACTAGCCATCAGAGAGATGCCAATTAAAACCACAATGAGATACCACTTCACACAGGTCAGAATGGCCATCATTAACAAATCAACAAACAACAAGTGCTGGACAGGTTACAGAGAAAAGAGAACCCTAGTGCACTGTTGGTGGGAATGCAGACTGGGGCAGCCAGTCATGGAAAACAGTATGGAATTTCCTCAGAAAACTGAAAATGGGACTGCCTTTTAACCTGGCAATGCCACTGCTGGGATTGTACCTGAGGGATCCTGAAACACGAACTCAAAGGAACCAATGTATCCCGATGTTCATGGCAGTGTTATTTACAATAGCCAAGTGCAGGAAACAGCCTAAGTGCCCATCAGTCAATGAGTGGATCAAAAAACTGCAGTACATTTGCACAATGGAATACTACACAGCAGAGAGAATGAAGAAGCTCCTACCCTTCATGACAGCATGGATGGAACTGGAGACCATTATGCTGAGTGAAATAAGCCAGGCAGTGAAAGACAAATACCATATGATCTCACCTATAAGTGGAACCTAGTCAGCAAAACAAGCAAGCAAGGAAAATACAACCAGAGACACTGAAATAAAGAACAATCTGACAGTAACCAGAGGGGAGCAGGGAGGGGAACAGTGGGGGAAGAAGGGGAAGGGACTGGACAAAGAACATGTATGAATGACCCATGGACATGGGCAGCAGTGTGGGATTTACTGTGGGGGGTGGGCTGAGCAGAGGAGGGAAAATGGGGACAACTGTAATAAAATAACAATAAAAAGAATATATGCACCCCTATATACAGTGCAGTGTTATTTACAAAAGCCAAGATTTGGAAGCAGCCCAAGTGGCCGAGTGGATATAAAAACTGTGGGACATTTATATAGTGGAATACTACTTGGCCATAAAAAGGAAGGAACTCTTACCCTTTGCAACAGTGTGGATGGACCTTGAGAACATTATGCTAAAGTAAAGAAGCCAGTCAGAGAAAGACAAGTACCACATGATATCACTCACATGTGGAATCTAGTGAACAAAGTAGAAATAGACTCATAGATGCAGAGAATAGGCTGACAGCTGTCAGAGGGGACTGCGCTAGGGGCAGGGAGAAGGGCATCACCTGGGTTTTTACAGAAAAGCCAGCCAACCCCTGTTTGAGAACTCATCCACCCTATATCAGTCACATATGCTAAAAAAAGATTGCCAAGTGATTGTGAGGGAAGAGGGAATATCATCTGCATAATGTGAATGCATAGATTTAAACTGCTATTAAAAGAATAAATGACCTAATTTGGGTTAAAATGCTTTCCATGATAAAACTTTATTATACACACATCATTAAAACATGCCCCATTTTCCACAAGCAGCTAGCACTCTTGCTGATAAATGAAATCACACTTGCTCCATATTCCCGAGGCTGCAAGAAGTCTGCACATAGGATTGCTTGACAAAAAATAGCAAGGAAATTTTT